>JAJHUR010139400.1:0-34526 GCA_027495735.1 Lutjanus campechanus
TAAAGTTTTTTTCTGGCCATTGTGTTTGAAAAAGTTAAGATCATATTATTATTGAGGATTAGATCATGACATCAGATATTCTTTTGAAATGGAGAGAGTACCAGTGACACTAGGGCTGACCCAAATGACATCCAAGTCGATGCTTTGTGTTTTGTTTTTAAAGTGAGGAAGAGACGTTGTGTCACCTGCACCGAAATAGAGACAAAGACTGATAAAGAGTGAGAAATGTAGCTCCTTTTTTAAATGGCAAATGGTCTCAAACCCCCACACAGATAAGAAACAATCGCATGCACGTGACATGAGACCAGAACAGTATCCATAAACAGAAAAGGATCCTGATGAGGATCCTCATTCATCCATCTCACCTTAAGCTCATAATTACAATATATAATACAAAATATATGAATAAATATGTTTGAGCATAGTGTGTTACCTTGTCTTGTCACTCTTTGTGGCTCACAGTGTCTTGAATTGTTGTGGGGTATTTGTTTTGCAGCATAAGTGAGTTTATTCAAGTCTGAGTCTTTTAGAGTTAGTCAGCACTAAAAGTGTTTGATTTGCCCAGTTTAATCTCTGTCTCTTATACACATCTAGATGTGTATAAGAGACAGGCTTTCACTTCAGGCTTGTGCCTCCATCTTTGTCTCTCTGCACAAAGATCGACATGAACACAAGCCACCTAAGCTCTTGTTATTTGATATCAAGTATCACAACTACGGTTGCAAATTGTGTGTATTCTCCTTCATCAGCAGTTGAAAATCTTAATCGGTTGATCATCAGTAATTAATAAGATATAAAATGCTTGTTTTTTTCTCATTTTAAGTTTTGCTTAAACACTGTAGCGACACATTAGTTATGTGAAACATTAATTCTTGAGACACAAACAATATAGACAATAAGGTTGGCGCTCCAAGTGGCTGCTCTTGTCTCGCCTCAACTTATTCAACAAATGGCACCACCAAACAAAATCATGGGGCAAAAAAAATTCTAGACTAATAAGACAGACCAAACCAAATCGTGAGAAAACGGATACCATTTTCCAATTTTCAATGCCGCAGGGAAAACTTGACTCAACATTGAGGGCATAAAATTTTAGATTTTCATTAAAAGTTAAATATAACAAGGCTATAACATGGTGACGGGTGACGGGAAGAAGACGGCGGGAGGCGGGACTATGTGGGCACTGCAGCAGTGTGTGTCAGCTCACTGTTGAGGAGAAGCGAGAGCGAGAAAAAGTGCAGCTGGTATCGTTGCTGCAAAAAAAGGAGTATTGAGAGCATTTCAAGTCTTCTGTATCAATATTTTTAACAACACTGATCCCTAATCACAGCCAGTAATGCAGGGCTGTTGCTGAAACAAGGAGAAACTTGCCTGGAAAACCCCAAGAAGTCATATTCATTGTGCAGAGACAGGAACATACTAAGTGATAGCGCACTAAATTATACATTATTATACTGGTCGCTGACATACTGACCTGCCTTGACCTGCATTTGAGTAGATGCGATGCCGTAAATCCCACAACTGGGGTATGAGCACCCTGTGAACCCCACAGAAACATCAGGAATAAAGCGTTTGCTGTAAATATTCTCAGATGCACAGACAATTTTACATTTCTTCAACTTCTTTCATCTCTCTGTCATGGAGAGGATTCAGCTGGACACAGATTTCCATGCATCCCCCTGACAAATGCCGCCTCACACAATATGACTGTAGGTAATAGGGGTAATAGGAACTAAATCACATTTCAGAGCAAAACCTCATCGGGCATCATTATGACTGTATGTCCCCTCCGAGACACGAGGCGAGACAATTCAGATAGCCTGGGTGCCTATAAAACCTCCCACACTGTTATTGGCTCCTCTCCTGATGGAGCTGGGGTCAGGGTTCAAGTGCTGAGGGACCACTGCTGTCCCCACAGGGAATGCTGGGTAATGGAATGGGAGATTCGGGTCAGATGGAATGATTTGGGTGCAACCTCTGGCACCGGGTTAGATTCAAGCCACAGTGAAGGTCTAATGCTCGATTTGGGACCGCAAGCAGCAGCAATAATGGCCATTAAAAGTCCATTGAGTGACAAAGAGAGCTGTAAATCTAATCCCATATTGGGCCGAGCACATATGTTGGCTGTAATTCGGTTACACTTAAATAACTTGATGTCTCTCTGTATTTTCCCAGCAATTATTCAATGTCGTCACTTGTCTGAGAAATCTGATTTAGAAGAGAACAAAAGATTCATCCATAGCTAATAAATGCTAATAAATACCCACATTTTAACTAAATATTTAGCTCTGCCCCTTGTAGTGTTTGTCGTCGCCTTTTCTAGCATGAAAAATTGAATAAAAACTAAAGCTTATTCCAGCTTCAAAGGTATATACACACACTCTCAGTGCTTGCTCAGATCTGACAGCATCAGCAGCATCACTGCAGTGGGTGTGTTTTAATCCCAGCAGGGTAGACTGCGATCAAAAGATGATCTACTGCTCTGTGTGTGTGTGTGCGTATATGTATTTATGCTTGTGTGCTGAACTCTTCTGAGTGTCTGTGCAGATGTTTTTACATACAGTAGTAGCATCACTATCAGTGCATTTTAATGGCAAAGTTTGAAGATGTTTCTCTCTGTAACTTGATCTGTACTGTACAGCCTGTGTCTCAGCCACTCTTACTGAGAAACATCCAGTGAGTGCAAAGTTAAAGTAAGGAATACTATGCTGGATTTTTGCCAAAAAAAACAATGCATAGACTTCATCTTTCTCTCAGTCATCACCCACAATGCACGGTGGTGCCTGCTTCAGCCTGCACCATCTTATTTTCTCATTATTTTGCTGTGCTTGGGACATTTTACCAACTCAAAATGTCAGTATTTGACATCCTGGGAATGAGACTCAGCAATCAACAATCTTTCTGGTGCAACTGACAGATCCTACTTAATCTGCCCTTAAATGAGAAGTTTAATGAAGGGCTGCCTCCGACTTAAGATTTTCCTGGACTAGTAGTTGTTAGGTCAGGTCATTATCTGATGCACATTTATGATATTTATGATTGGGTCGTGGTTGGGGGCGAGCTGAGAATCATGTCGGAACTGTATTCTTGGTCGTCAAACTATCCTCCATCAGTCTCAAAGGCTGTGGCTCTAATAGGACCTTTAACTGAACTTACTAGCTAAAGGCAGCTCTGCGTCAGTGACTTCAGTGTTACAAAAGAAAAGGTCCGTGTTGCAACAATCCTCGCATACTAGCTCACAAATGGAGTTGTTTTTTGAGGTGTTTTTTTTCTCTGCAACTCAAGGATAAATGACAACAGTTTAGTTGCAGCCTTAGAAACTAACATATTTGCTTCCCTGCCAAGAGCTGGATGACAACATTGATGCTTGAGTTGTGTCGAAGGATAATACCATTGTCCATCGTGATAGCAGAGAGTCATCGACCACTGAGCCCTCTACCATCATAGCGTGATTCAATAGCCTTCTGTATTTGAGGTAGTTTGTCCCCCCAGAGTTGCCGTAGGGGAGCTGCCGAAGTTCCATTTTTGACATGTGGGAGAGAAAATTAAACGAACCTGTTGCTGCTGTTCATTGCACGTCTCCATGTTGTGTTTATTATTTTCTTTTTTAAACACGACTAAGTTACGAACATATGGTGCTGAGATGAAAGTCAGGAGATGGTCGGCTTAGCTTAGGAAGCTCCGTCCAGTTTCTTGGCTGGGCTCAGAGTTCAGACTTCAGGGACTCTGCTGGTTGCCTGAGTCTGTCCTGAGGCACTTATTAGTTTTTGACTCTGTGAAAGTGGGTATAACAGTAGCCAGTCACACACATTTAGGCTTTTCTCTGTGATCTCCTTTTGATACCTAATGTAATCATTTTTCCACTTCCATTCACTGAGCCTCCCTTAAACCATTTGGAGCGCCCCTAGAGAGGCCCACCACCCACTTTGAAAACCTTTGTGCCAAACTAAGCTAAGTGTCTCTTGTCTCCTGCTTCATATTCAGTGCACAGACATGAGAGTGGTTATTGATTTTCTCATCCAACTCTTGGTAAGAAAGTAAGTAATCAAATTTCCTAAAATGTTGAACTATTCCTTTAAAGAACTGAATAGGCTACATCACCACATAGTGTAAGAACAGAGGTTGGAAGTACAAATTATTAGTTACTGTACTTAATTAGATACATCAGTGCATATCGTGCATGAAAGACTGGTTCAAAATTTGCCAAGTAAAAAGACAATAAAGATGAAAAACAACTACATAGACACAACAAGACGAAAATATGTAAGTGAATGTAAAAGATGTGACATGACAAAAAAGACGCAACAAGACTAAAAACAATATAAAAGATGTAACAAGATGAAAAACAACATAAAAGCTCCCTCTGTGCAAGGAAAACAGTCAACATCAAGGAAAATAAAGACAGAGCTTAGTGTCCAAGCAGCAGTTAAATAAGTAAGAACATACGCAGGTTGGAGAGCTGGAGGTACAGTGCCGTCACAAGATGATTTTTTCAGCTTGGGGAAAGATTTTGACAGTTCATTTCTGACATTTCTGATTGAGGTGAGAGGATCATTACAACACTGGGATGCTCGGAGGGAGAATACTGAGCAGAGCTGCGGCCATTTTGTATTCAAAATTATTAAGATTTCCCTCAAATGTGTCTACTTTTTTACCATTTTTGACATTTCGATTGATACCCCTGCAGTTTAAAAAGTTCCGCAACAGGTCTCCGAGGGAGTCATTTCAACCCCAAAATGACCTTGTGATCCCGTCCCAGTGGTGTTAACCAAGGCAGCTGTATGTGTTTGTATGCTTGCACACATTCACACTCGCATATTGAACCGCGCTGGGATATGTATGAAGGTTTGAATGTCTGTGGCACTCGCTGTCTGGCTGGCTTCACCTGTCACCTGTCAGTCTGTCACCGCTCTTGACGGGCACCCCCCCCCCCCCACCCCCCTTCCCTCAACCTGCCAGCGTGGCGGCATGACAGGGGACAAAGCCGGAGTGACAGACAGTGACAGGGCGGTGATCCCCTCTGTACGCCACGGGCAGGGGGCTGCCTCTCCATGTGTCACCCTGAGTGACAGAGTGGAGTCCTGCGCCCGAGGTGGAATGATGCAGCTAGTAGATAGAAGACTGGCCCGTGATGCAGGCTGTATCTCTGCCTCACACACACATGCATACAAACGATTGTAGGAGTAAACGCACACGCTTGAACGCACGCTCCTGTAAACATGTTGTACACATAAACACATCTGCAAACAGACAGCCTGATCTGTTACCTTGTGCTCCTTGCATGTTCTTCCACTCTGAGTGAGGGCTGGAGAACAATTTTGAAAGAGAAAATAATTTAGTAAAGCCCAATACACTCATTTTACTGCCTCTGTTATGAGCCGCTGCGCATATGATGAAGTTGTAAATTAGATTTTATGTGCGATTGTAAAACATATATATAAAACAAGCTTTTATAAATACTGCTTGATTGGATTTCAGATCAATCAGATTTGGACACACCACATGAAAACACAAACAACACACAGCCTCTGCTGTGTAAATTACATTGGCTTTTTCCATTGCTTTTTTATTGCATACACAGAACAGACCCACCCACATCGCGGGGCTGTTGCCTCTGCTGCTTTCAAAATTGAATGGACTCATGAGTGCCAGGGATAGTTCGGATCATTTGAAGTGGGGATGTATGAGGTACTAGAAAGTGTGTGGCGATGAACTGCTCAGCAACAAAAGGCATTTTAGCCACTTGAAAAAGGTCCACCGCTTTACTTTGCCGTCAGACAACCTTTCCCGGCGAGAAACCACTGTTATATAAGCCAAATATTGCTCTCTCGCCAAACCAACCAAACTCCATGGACAAAATCAATAATTTTACCTCACAGAACACAGGAGTTACTAGTCTACTGGTGCCTCTGTCTTTTAGTGTATTTGTGGAAATGTGTGACTGTGGTGAATCTGAACTATGCTTTCAAAACACCAAAGTCACACAGTAAGAGAAGCAAACTAGCAGATCGAGCCATTGGTAGACCAGCAACTCCCATGTTCTGCGAGGAAAAATGACTGATTTTGCCTATGGAGTTTGTTTGAGAGTGATATTTGGCTTGTATAATGGCAGTTTCCTATTGGAAAAAGGCTGTCTGGCAGTAAGGTAAAAGGGCGAAAACATTATAAATATAGTAAATAAACTTAAATCTGATTTTTTAATTTTTTTATTTATTTTTTTGGTGGACTTCGGCTAAAATACTTCCTGTTGTTGACCTGATCCCCAATTGTTCATTGCTTAGCTTCTGTCCTGGTGGTTTCTTCAAACTACTAAACTATACATCAGATAATCCAAACTATTCCTTTGAATACAATACAAAGTGAAGAGGAAAAAGCTCAAAATGTATACCAAAAAAAAAAAAAAAAACAAGCAGTATGCATAAAACCAGATCTTCCGAGATCAAGGCAGTGATGTGTCTCCAGTAGCCCCAGTACCCATGGTATATTGATATATCTTTACTATCTGGCCTCAGTCCCCCAGGCATCACTAAACCCAATCAGGCCTGCAATGAGTAGCGTCATCACTGGATGAGCTATTTCTCCCCAGAGACCCCCGGTGTCTGATCTCTGTGGGCTCAGGGTGCAGAGGAGTGGAAGCAGAATCCACATGAAGGGCTCACTGGAAGGTCTGTGCTGGAGGAGGGTCACGAGGAAAACCCCATTACGACATCAGCACCAATATTTATGCTAGGCAGTTCAAAAGGAGGATATTGTCATCCCTGCCTCCCAGTCCCCACCTCCTGTCTACCAAAAGTTCAACTTCAAAGCTCTGAACATGCATTTCGTCCTCTTTCTGTCTTGACATTCTGTCTCTTTATCTTTTTTGCCCTTCTGCTTCTCTGTTCACGTTTGTCTGTAGGGTTGTCATGGTGACATAATTTCCCCCTGCGGTTATTTAGGTTGGCTCAGCAGCATGGTATTAGCATCATTCTTTTGTTTGTTTTTGCAAATTGCTTCACTTATGATAAATATTTATGATAAATGAAGTAATTTGGTGCAGCAACGCTAAGTGTAATGTTTTCTGTGGATCTCACCACACTGCCAGTGGGTAACGTTATGGTCTGAGCATGCTAGCTGCTGGGCGCTAGCCATAGTTACCAAACACTGAAAACTAAATCCTGCATTTTGACTGTTTCTTTTCGCTTGTAGCTATAGTGTCACCTTCAGGGCATGTCTATCAAGCAAATTTAACACCACATGCAGCAGCAACACACCCACATACCAGCACAGAGCACAAAAGTCTTCTGTATAACAACAAAGCTAATGTTAGCTGAGCAAATGTTAGTGTTACAGTATAAAGGACCACAAAAAGCAACATGAAAGAACAGTTCCAGCGTCAATATATAGTTGGCTTCAACTTAGGCTTAACATTCACATAGTTTCTCTTGACCATTAATATTGCAACATCTCCCCAGAACGTGGCAGTAGCCAGCATGCTAACAAGAAAGGCAATGGTACAGTAATGTAAAGTGTACCGTTATCTGTGGATCCCACCTCGCTGCTCAGGAGGCAGTTTTATGGAGCAAGTTAGCTCCTGGGTGCTAGTCATAGTTACACAACATTGCAAATGAATTCCTGCAGTTTGGCATTTTATTGTTGACATGTAGCTGTATCATTACCTTCAGGAGATGTCTGTCAAGTAAATTTAATGCTATACACAGGAGCAACACGCAGACATACTGCAGAGGAGCAGAACGGGCTCCCATAATAACCTCAAAGCTAACTTTAACTGAGCTAACATTCATATTCATCATTGAGCTTGAACTGTTACTGGCCCTTGGGCTGGCTTGGCAACATGCTAACGCTGAGCTCACCAGGTTAGCCAACAAAATAAACTATGGCAAAACTTTCAGCTTGAAGTTTGATATTGGTCACGGACAGCCAATATCGATCCATCCTTGAGTTTGAACTGTTACTTGCACTCACTTGTTGAATTTTTTGAAGCCTTGAGTCATTCTTTTAACACACATTGACATGTAAAACAAGAAGCCTCATGAAAAAAGAGAAAAACATGAACATAGCAGTTGTTGCGGTTGCTTGCATTCCCCTGCGGTTGACATGACGTGTGTAAATAAAGGTTGAATGTCAACAGACCAGTATTTCCTAATTGTGGTTTCTGTGACAGCACTATCTGTCTAAACTGAAATAAAACAACACTGTTATGGTACAGTAGACCAAAATATATAGCAAGACTCATGGACAGCACTAAAGAGATAATGCAACTTTTTACAAATGTGACACCAGTGACAACACAATAAAAGATAAAGGATGATTCTAAACTGAAATCAAAACTTTCGGAACAAAGCCAACTTCTTTTTTTATAAGCAAAGTAACCAGGCAATTAAAAGATAAGTTTACAACACAATTAAATGGGTTTTTAAAAAGCCTCTCTAACTTGTTCTTTATCAGGTTTGCATTAATTGTGAGGCGCTTGCTGGATTAAAAGGTCAAGAGATATGCGTCGGGGGGGCCGTCAAACCTAGCCTGGATTTAGTGATGCATTGGGGTGGCGGATGGTGGATTGAAGCAGCTAAACATTGGGTGTATCCGTTTAGCACCTCCAGGAATCTGATTTGGACCGACAAGCTTGGCGTCCTCTATATCGCTGAGGAAAAATGTACTGAAGCGTTGGAGGGAACAGACAGGCGAACGCAGATAAGCATCTCAACCTGATCCAGACAATTAGCCTGTGTTTACTTCAGGAAGCTCGCAGTGATAGATCAAAGAGACCTGCGGGCTGTATCAATGGCTCCGGAGGTTGTCTCCCTGTCTCTCTCGTTCATTCTCATTCTCCCAGACTGCCGCTCTCGCCCTCCCTCTCTCTGTCTCTGCTAGTCAATTTAGCTGTGAATGACCTCAGGAGAACTCTGACCTGCAGCCTCAGGCCGTGCTCCTTCTTAGCTACTGTCTCACATCACCCAGCCACTCTCTCCCTCTATCGGCCGCCTGTCTTTCAGGATTTATACACTGGCTGTGTGTGGTTTGCAGGAAGAGTAGTCGGAGGTGGCTGAATAGGCTGCATGGGATGAATTTCCTGCATTCACGTAGGAAATGGCGTGAGTGTATGTGTCTGTGCGGCTCAGACAGGCTACATAAAAGGTTCTTTCCCTGCAAGGGGTTATCAGTACAGGGGACCCCGGTGGTTTGACATGAGCAGGCAGAAGCAGAATGAGGGGTGCTGATGCTAGGTCGCTTATCTCCAGCCTCCCTGGTCCCAGAGGTCTGCAGAGAACCAGGCACCCCCCCCCTCCAACCTTTTCTTTGCTCACACAAGCTTACACAGATGACACAGACTATCTCCACTATTCTCTGGTCGCATGTCTGCAAGAGCAATTTGACATTTAAGCATTTTCACTCACAACAACCCTACCCCCTTTCCCTTGCCCTCACACATGTACAAACACAAAATCGTGATTATTGTGGATTTTTAAATAGTATCAAGTCTTAAAATCTGTTTAATTTGTAATTGACAGCATATCATAACTGATTTATTATGACTGATTATTATGTTGAATTAATCAAACTGTCCAAATAATCTGTTTTGATTAATCGATTCAAGAAATTTCGAAACCCCAGATGACAGTTTGCCTGTTTTTTTTTTCACCTAATACCCCAAAATCTAAATATATCCAGTATATATTGATATCAGGGATGATTAATCAATTAATTTCCATTAAGAATATAACCAATTAAAAAAGTGATGCGATCAATAATTAATGCATAGTCTAGAATCGGCAGTGATTGCGCCTTATTTAACATAGTCTTATCTGGTGGAGCCATTTGTTGGATAATTAAACTTAAATTTACACTTAAAATGAGAAAAACTGAGAAAAAACATGCATTTTGTATCTTTATTTGTTCTAAATGATTAATCAATTAATCCCCGAGCTTGTATGGACCCCAGGAAGAATAGCTTTGGCATTGCCACAGCTAATGGGGATCCAAATAAATCAAATCAAATCAAATCATTTGTTAGTGTTTTCACCTAATGATTTAAGGAAATGCACAAAATTTGCAACCCTACTTCATAAAAATAGAAGAGCAACAAATCCTCAAATTACTTAGTTAAATGATTAATAAAATTAAACCAAAACTGTTGATTAATTTTCTGTTGATCAATTAATCAATTAATTGACTGTTTCAGCATCGGTGTGGGGATCTGACTTGAATAATTTGTCACTAAATTAAACAAGTGAAGCTGAATGGAAACAGCCTTAATTATCTGAATTACACCGTGCTTCCCATTTTATACCCTACTTCATGCATGGATGCTATTTCACACACGCTCCCCATAACACCTCCTGCCCAGCCCCACCACTCCCACCCAGACATCCACACTATGTGTCCTCTAGCCTGCAGGCTACAGTAGTCAATTGTGAGTCAAGAGACGGAGACAGCGGAGCCATAAAACTGAAACCCACACAACCTATATCCTTCTGTTCCTTTATGCCCTCTGTGATAAGTGTATGGGGGCAGTCACAGTGGCGAGTGGTAGAGGAAGCTTTAATTGTATAAGCCTGGCTTGTGTTGTCTGTTTTGGTTTGGGGGTGGAATTGCTGATCTTGCAATTGCACTGAAATGAGCTGATGGTCACGCGTTTGCTCATTAGCATAAAAACTTTGCTTGCCAAGGCTGATTCAGCAACTTTTTAAAGAATTCTGTCTGAGAGCAGTGGAAAACAGGCAATAACAAACAAGGTTAGATAGCTAGATTACTGGCTAACAGAGGTGTGGACTTGAGTTACTAAGATTTGACTTAAGATTTGACTTGATAAAATCAAAAAAGACTTGCAACTCAACTTGCAACTCAACTTGAGGCCCACGGTTCTTCAGTATGTATATGCAACATCATTACCAGGCAACCCCAGCTGCCTATTTTTAGAGTTTTGTAGGTATGAGTCGGTTTGATCAATGCTGATGGGGTCTAGAAGTAAATATTTCATGGTAGAATTAACTCATTAGACTAAAGAGGATGTATGGACAGCCAAGGAATTGACTAGAATATATGCTTCCCCCCAAAGTGCTTGTCGGATGGTTTAAACATTTGAAAACCCTCCCCCAACACCTTTCTGACATCTGTGTTTGGGAGCACTCAATACTTTTTGTAACTTTCCAAAACAGACCATTATACCCACTGCATACTGCTTCCTGACTGGAAGCGATGTGAAAGTGTGAACATTAGATTGTTTCAGTTTTTCCCAAAGATGTCCCAAACTGCACCAAGCATGAATCAACAGGCTAAACAATGTGTCACTTGAATTGAAAAACAGTTTGCCCTGGTTCTATTTTTGCAAGGTTTCACGTACTTGCTTCACCTCTAATCTATTTTCATTGGTCAAAATCAATGCTGACGTCCTTGGTGTTTCTGTTTCTCTTCCAGTCAGCAATCAACATGGACGACGAGAGACTGATTTATGAGGTCGAGAAGCGGCACATCCTGTTTGATCCACAGCACCCTTTTTATATGGATGTCCTGAAAAGGGACGAGGTTGGGAAGGACATTCGACAGCTGTTGAGACTTAGAAGTAAGTAAATTGTCATCAAGTTATATAGAAACAAGGCTGACTTAACACAATTACTTCTGTTTGTGTTTTGAATGATTATTGTGTCGTTACGCTTAGGTTTTTTTGACTTGCATTTGAGTGTGGCCATTAGAACCATATTGTACAAATTAGTTTATGTCAAGTATACTCCACCTTAAATTCTCATGCATTTGCTCACATATTAACCCCACAACTGACAGCATATCTACTTTGTTTTCGTGGCAACCAAACACCCATTAACCAGATCAAATATTAGAGAAAATAACCAACTTTTAACCAGTGGTTAATTTCCCAGTATTCCCCTTTAGAACTAAGTCCATGTTGATATGTGATCAAAGGCCAGCGTTTGAGGCTGTGGGCTGGTTCTGACCAACAGACAACCCAAATTTCCCATGTTCCCCCCATCTGTTCCTGTCCAGACAATAGTTTCCCCCTGGAAACTCTTCACTTCTCACCTCACGCCCAGTGCTGCGGCTGTTCTAACATCACATTCCACCTTGTTCACATCCCCCATTCTACTTCCTGAAGAAATGGGGGGAAAAATGGAGAAGGAAAGGTCGACATAAATCTAGGTCAGCTCTCAGCCCAATTTCTGCCGCTAAGTGAGTTATTTGTGAGTGCAGCTGAATCATTTATTATAATGGGAAGTTGGTGTGCTGAAGGTAAGGCTCGGGTATTGTCTGACAGAGCTGTAAATGTGAAGAGATGGAGCTGGGAAATATGACAATGAAAATCTAGTCCTTCCTGTTTCTTAGATTTTCTTTTTAATTTCCTCGATTAAATGGAATCATTTTTCAGGCCAAATAGTGTTATCCGTATTGAAAGTGAGGAAATCAACAAATGTTATGATTTTAAGTGGAATGAAATTGTGAGAAATAAATACAAGTTATCTGATAAGCCACAAGTCAGAACGGAAGTTGAAAGTCAAGTCAAGTCAGTTTAATTTGTGTAGTGCCAAACAGAAGTTATCTCAGGGAACTTTTCATATAGAGCAGGTGTAGGCAATACTCTTAATGATATTATTACAGAGGAAAAACTCCCTTTTAACAAGCAGAAACTTGAAGCAGAACCAGGCTCAGGGTGGTGACCTAACATGGTTTGTAATAGGGTTGTTCTGATAACAATACCACTATCGGAAAATGCCTCCAAAGCTGCCTAAAATGCAGCATTTGGCATTGAGTGGGCAAGTTTATGAACCTATCCAGTAGCCCCCCAAAACAGGACCCTGCTACTTATAGCAGCGTTCAGTACACCAAAGTTTATGGTCAGTGGAGAAGAAAAAAAACAGCTTTACTTCTACTCTGGCATCAGAGCGTGTTGCAAAGTCCACCTTATTGTAGCCAGCTGGTGGTAAGCAGAAGCCTGGTCTCTGGAGTCTGTTGTCAGGTGGAGGAATAGTCTGGATGATTGAGTATTTCCCAGTTGGAGTTTCTCCAGGAGTCCCCGCTGGTGTCTTAGTGGAGCTAATGCACACACTGCAAACCTGTATGACTTAAATTACTGACTAAAAACCATGAGTACCCAGTGTATGTAGTGTATATAATCTCTGTTATTGAACTGCAAATGCAGAAGCTGTTATTTTAATCTTTATTTCCTGATTTGGTTTATTTTTGTGGTGATTTGGAGTGGGGGCGGAGTGGAATTTATCTTTCTTCTGTGATTGTGAACTGGATTGGACTGAAATTTTTCGACCTGTGTTGAAAGGAGACTCTTTAACACACGGATGTGACAGTTCATTTATTGGTACTGGTATCAGGTCAGTACTCGGTATCAGCTGTTTTGTTTAGAACAGAGTCAACCATCACATCATTGTCAAATCTGATTAGAAGCACGATGCTGTCAAGTCTAATTTGCCATCCAGCAATCCTTGACTTCATGATCCAAACCATGACTCTGAGTCTCAACAAAGGTTGACTCGGAGCAAAGCCTGGTACCCTGGGGGTCCTCGGGTCTCTGGCCGTTGGTGAAACAAGTGGCTCAGTCTTGATGACCCCTTAAGCAAACATCAGTGGGGTCAATACAGGGTTAAGGCCCGGGCTAAAGAAAGGGCAAAGAACAGCGAGGGGTTTGCTTAGCCCAACCTGAACACCTCTGCCTCTCTGTGAGCCCTCAGTCAAAGGCAACCAGATGTATCAGGCTTCAAAGCATCTTTAGAGACAGGGTCAGCCCTGGGGTCTGTGGGGAGGTGGGGGTGAAACCCGATCTTTTAATTTATCTTCATCTGTTGCCGCCCATAGGTTTAGTATTCAAAAAGATAGGCAGTAGAAGAAAAACTGTGCTACTTATGAACCTACACAGTCGCCATTTCTCAGACAAGTGCGCACAAAATACATCCCTCCAACCAGTTTGATGGCCAGGCTGTCAGAAGTCTGGCTGCTTGGTCAAGGGGGCCTACACACTCCAAATGTGAGGGCTCCCACCGAATCTTTGACAGTGATGAGAAATGCGTCCCTGTTCGCTGGCTGACCCCGCAACAGCCCCGGCCAGCAGGCACTGCAGCCCCCCCGACGGCTGCACTCTCAATCATGTGCTGCACGTCCGACAGAGGCCGGTCCCCCGTTGAGCCGCCATTACCTGATGAGGAGTGGCAGTAATCAGCCCGATAACTGGTCATTCCTGTCCAATTAGTCTGAACGTTACCTGGCTTAGCTGACCCGGGCCGCACGCTCGTCTCAGAAATAAAGCCATCGAGAAAATCCGCACCACGTGGATCATATGATAGTGTCAACTCTCGTGTTAATCCACTGCGGGGCAAAGAGGGGGCAAAATGTAATTCTCCGCACAAAAAAAAACACAGGGATAGACTCACTAGCATAATCGATGTTTGTCCCAGCTTGAACCCTTTGGACAGGGTTCTTAGAGGTGCTGGAAATCCTTGATAACAATTGAATTTAAATGTAATATTTTCAAGGTTTGAAAAGTGCTTGGATTGGGTTTTAGAAAAGTGCTGGAGACTGCTTGACAATGAAATTACATTACTTTCATAATAAATTGCTCTCTCGCTGAATGCTTTGCTCCTTAGATAAAGAAATAAAATGAGTCAGAGGGCCTAATTGCTTTTGCCTTTCGCACAAAATGAAAACGACTCCGCTCGAGCCTTGAATTCCACTCTGCACATGTGTGATCTGTCAGCCTCTTGTTGATGTGTGCCTTCTGATAGAACAGTGAGTGGGAGGCTAACAGACAACAACATGCTGGGAGGTTGCTGTTTCAATTAGTGTCAGTTGAAAGAAAGGGAAAAAAAACAATGGAAAGAATTTTATTGAAGCTGAAGTTTTTTGTCTCGTGATTGTTTGAGTGCTTGTTTTCTATGAGTTCAGAGAGTTTATACGGGATGACAAGTCTCTTTACAGCAAGGTGACACGTTTTGAAACATGACGTGTTATTGTGTTTTCCTTTAATTTGTCAATCTTCTGTGGAATTTTATCACAAAACATAATTTTGGTTGTTTATGGAACAATAACATCTGATGTAATGCGGGCTGTGATGATAACCGCATGGCCACATCCATGTGATGCCACCCGCAGGGTTGAGCTCTTTTCCATCAACGCCGCAAATTTTATTTTGAAGAGTCAATCTCATGTTGGGATCAGCACATGGATCTATTAATACATCTGTGGATCAGCGCTGTCACCCACAAGTCAGGATAACAGTCTTTGGGTGGCTAACAACTGTTTTGAAGATGGAAAAATTAATAAATAGCTAAAGAAGGAATTTGGTTTTGGATTTATCATAATGGATTTATTTTATCACATCTCCAAAAAAGACGCTGCAGTTCAAGGCTGGATTACAAAGCTTCTGAAAGGGATACGATTGTATGGGAGCCGATGTTGTAAATGTACAATGCTAGCTTTAGCATTAGCTTACATTAGGACTAACCTCCTTCACTTTTCCAGAAGCTGGTAAAACAACAAACAAGCCTGTTTGTGGTCTTGAGCACATGCAATGTGCTGTACATTTACTGCCAGAGTGACAGCCTTCTGCTCCGCTGTGGGCATCGCTGTCATTCTCAGTCTTGCTGCTCGCTTTCACTCCATTCCACGCCATTACGCACTGCCCTGTTCCTTTAAAGTGCTGACAGTAGGCTTCAATACAGTCCCATATAATGCAGTTATGAAGGCAGTCAGTAAACCGTCCAACCTGTGGGAATATGTGGCTTTGTTACCACGGTAAGAGAAAAATCCATACCGTCACAGCCCTGAGTTTAATGCAATGAAGAAATGATAGAGGTCCTAATGATTTTGAGCAAATATAAAGTATAAAAAAAATATGCAATTTACCACTGTAAGGTGCTGGAAAAGCTTGAAAATGCACCTTAAAACTACTTGAAAAGTGCTTGAATTTAACTTGAGAGAACACGTAAGAGCCCTGTTTGGTAATAGATGGATATAAATAGCTAAATTTTGAGAGAGAGAATAGTGCTCAGGTTCAGGTGTCATAGCATTATAGTATAATCTTTGTAAAAAAGGATGTTAATTTTGTGGACTGCGCCTGTGTTCCCGCTCCCTTTGTGCACCTACATCTCTGTTGTCATTAATAATTTCAGGCTGTCTTTATTTCCCTACGTTCGCCTGTCAGTGACTTTAAAGGTTTTTGGCTAATAAGTCTCATTTCACTTCATTAACTTCTGGCTTGGGGGTCTATTCAAGCTGAGATGATATATTACCCGGCGACACACACACAAATGGGCATGTGTATGCAGGAGTTTGCACGCGCACATTTTCTCTCCTCACACATTTGCACACACACACACACATTTAGACACACACTCTTGTGTAGCCTGAGGTGCAGCGGTGCACCCGGCTCGTATGAGTGCAGGGAGACACACACAGGAAGAGAATGAGGGACTGGATAATGTGCAGTAATGGTGGTAATTGATGCTGGTACTCTAGGAGTTCTTTTCAGGCACTGTCTGTGGTTTGCTGCGTTCCTTCTTACAAGCTGTGGGCCCCGCCTACAGCTACAACAAAGTATGGCCTCATGCTCCAGGCTAGCCCCTGTATCAGCTTTTAAATCTTTTTTATTTGAAGTGGGTTTGTATAAGGTCTTTCACACATAGTCAGTGTTTTACCTACAGTAGATGGCAAGGCAATGTACTGCTACGGACAGGGTTGGCAACAAAAGGTATTTTAACCACACTGAAGGGTCCACCTAAAAAATAATCAATACCAGATCAAGTGCACACTATATTTAGAATATTTCCACCACTTTACCTTGCCATCAGTCAGCCTTTTCTGCTGGGAAATGACCCGTTTACAAGCCAAATATTGTTCTATCAGAACAAACCAGACTCCATAGGCAAAATCAGTAATTTTATTCAGATTCTGAGTTCAGATTCACCAAAGTCAGCCTGTGTTCTTCAAGGTAAAATGATTGATGTTGCCTGTGGAGTTTGGTTGGTTTGGAGCAAGTGATGTTTTGCTTATGCAGAGGCGGTTTCTTGTTGTTCTTGTCCATAGCAGCACATTGCTGGTACTCCTCGCTGCTTTTCAAATTGGGGGCGTGCTGACCGGGTAGTACACCTCATATCAATAAGTACCTCATACAAAAAAAAATTCTGAAAAATCCTTTTAAGCTGTAAGTCATTACTAACAACACAATCTGTTAGGAGTTTGGGAAAGTTGCCTAAAATGACTGAAGCAGTATATTGCATTAGTGCAGCGCCCTGCAGGGTACAATGAGCTTCCCTTGTATTGTTTGTGTTTTTAGGCACCGGTTGTTATTGTTTGTCTTTTATCACCTTTTATGACTCGCAGCATTTTTTCCTTTGGAGGCAAGGGATGTTGTTTACCGCAGTAATCTGTAATCAGCAAACGAGATCTCCATTAAACCCACTTGTTTCCTCGATGAATGTGGCGGGGGAAATGGAGCTGTGGTTAAAGCTTGGGTTGTTTTTGCCTCTGAGATAAAGGCTGTGTTTGTGATTTTTGGTCCTGCTGCAATAAGGGAGGTGGCCAGAAACAGACAAGATGGACGTTTCGGTGGACACTCTGCTCATTAGATCCAAATTTCAGGGCGAGTGCCAGAATGGCACGACTCATTAGTTTACTTAATGACGACTTATAGCCTGCGTGTGTGTGTGTGTGTCTGTTCGCATCAACTGCCTTGTTTGATCCAAACAATGGGTATTAAGTGTCTTGACAGCCAATTAAGAATTGCGGTGAGGGATTTCTCACAAACTGCGTTTCCACATTAGCAACATTAATGTGCGGTTTTATTATGGAAGAAGTTATAATCAACAGCAAAAAAAAAAAATCCTGCAAAACAGCCTCAACCACCACTAACCAAAGCAGAGTTTGATGCAGGATAATTCTACATGTTTGAGGCCAGTTTTACAACCGGTACAAGTTGGTCAAGTTTTATGGATTCAGTCTCCATCCAGAAGTTTCAGGCTCTGATTCTGCTGCCTTTTCCATCCCTGTCATTACAGCAAAAAGTTTTATAGATGTTCTCTCTGGTGCGCTCATGTAAAACAAAGTCAAAGATAAAATGTACATCCTCCTATAAAGACTGTCCCGCTGGAAACCCCAGGAGCCTGAGCGGCAGCTGAGCTCGGTCAGGACATTGTTTCCTGAAGGAAATACGGCCTCGCCAAAATTCTTGAGATGCTCCAGTTGCATTTATATCATCTGTTACGGAATATGAAATATGAGACAGTCATCGAAGACAGCTTTGTAATGCCAGTTGTAAACATAATCTAGAGCTTGGTGTGGGTTAAATGAGCACTGCCACTTCCCATAGCTGAACAAACTTGTAATGAAGTTTTGTGAACATTTGGAACAGTGTGTAATATTTACAGGAAAAATTTAATATCGTATTTGTAGGCATGTTTAATTAGTGTTTAATGACCTGAAAATTAAAAAAAAAATTGTGTTGTTTTTGTCTTTTTTTTAACTTTAGAATGAGCTGTTTTTATCTACAGAGGAGGCAGGGTTAATTTTTAATTTAGTTTTAGTTTAGTCTTAGTCACTTACTGAAGATTACTTCAGTAAGTGACTAACCACATGATAACCCACTCAATATGTACTCACCACTATGCCGATGTGATGATAGGTGAAGATCTTCAGTTCACAAAACCATCATGGAGTTTCAGCAGAAAACAGGGTAGCAGCCTCATCCAGTACAATGGCAGTGAACGGTGACCACGGATAAAACGTTTAAAAAAGCACACAAAACAAACACAAAATGTCTCCATCCTGCTTGGATAGGCTGCTACCCTGTTTTCTGCTGAAACTCCATGATTGTTTTGTGAACTGAAGATCTTCACTTATCATCACATCGGCATAGTGGTGAGTACATATTGAGTGGGTTATCATGTAAAGTGGAGTATCCTTTTAAAGTCACGTTTGTTAGTCTTTCATTTTTGTTTTGCTTAAGTCAAGATTTAGTCAGTGGAACAATTTTCAGTGGGATAATTTTAGTCTAATTTTAGTCAGTGCTTTAGTCATAATCTCCTCAGACAGTTTGATGATACTCTAATGCATTATGCTGAAGGATATTTCTTCTGGCTGTAAAAATTCCAAAGAGAAATAAGCAGTATTTACCTTGGCAGGATGGTTTGTTCTCAGGTGTCTAAAATTGCTTGTTTTCCCTGCACATCTTTAATGCAACCAGGCACTCTGGGTTTTTCATTCGGTCTGAATATGAGAGAAAAATGTCCACAGGTCTTTTCTTTTCCTTTCTTTTCTTTTCTTTTCTTTTCTTTTCTTTTCTTTTCTTTTCTTTTCTTTCCTTCCCACCTGACAGGCTGCTGATGAAGATGAGACATTGCACTTTTTAAGCTAACTCGTGTTGCCCACCCGAACAGAGCCAACTGTTTTGTCTCGTCCTTACTCGTAAGGTCATAATGAACAGAGATTTTGTCGTCTTTTTTGTAGTCAATATAGTTTTATGTATGCTGTCACAATTCAGCAATGAAACTGATGTGAAATACTACTTTTCAGTGACAAAACTAACACTGAGAGGGCACAGGTCCTCTTCTTTGGAAGCCATGTTGCTCAGCCATATTTCTACAGTAGCCCAAAAGGGATAAGTGGAAAAATAGCTCTAGATATGGCCTTTTGTGTTTTGCGTGAGTTTCATGGCCACTGTAGGTTTCCTACATGTTTGCAGTATGCAAGCTCACCACTAAATGCCACTATGTGCCACCAAATCCCACACACTGGTCCTTTCATACTACATACACTGTGCAATAAACATTGCAAAATAGTCATTTCTGAAGGGATTCAGTCAGTTTTCTTTTGCCTCCCTGTAAAAAATAAATAAAATCTAAAAGACTGATTTGACAGCAGCAGCAGCAGTAAACCACAAACCTCTCAGGCTCTCGCAAAGCACTAAACTTTACTGTTTGAATTTTTTTCAGGTCAATACTCTTTAAAATTAGTCCGCAAACCACTTTAAGATACAGCAGTAAAGCATCCAATACAGTTTCAAAGGTTATAATTCTGTTAAGTTCACACTTGAAGATGAAGAAAGGAAACTTTTCCTCTTTTATGAGCCTAAAATGACACAGTAAAAGCTGTTTTTATTTATTGCATTCTTCACCCATAAATTAACTCCCCTCACTTAGACTTTATGTTTGCAGAAGTGAATTGGCTCTGGCCTTGTGCTGCATGCAGTTTTACTGCGATTTGTAAATATTAAAGTGTTCTTTTACAGGCTAAGTGGGTTCAAATGTGCCAAAAGCTCCCTCAATGGGGCTTCTCAATGGCCTCATTCTCCTCTCCTCTTCAGTTGCTTTGAAGATCAGAGTGTAGAGTGTTAGTCTGTTATTAGTGTGTCTAAAAAAAGTACCTAACCTTCATGGTGTGTGTATGTGTGCGAGTGACTGTGTAATTCTCTGTGTGTGCGTGCATGTGTGCCATTGCTCCCAGAAATCTGAGAAATCCTTTCAAGTAGGAGGGGAAAATGTGATTTTACAAGGGGAGGAGGAGAGAGCTCCCCGCCTCCCTCACCTACATTCTCATCTTCTCAAGGGGAAAAGAGGGAAAAGAAGACTCTGCTGCAGGGGGTCTGGGCTGAAACTCTCATGTTTTTGCAGCATTTACATACAGAATATCCCAGTGCAATTAATTGCTCTGGCTAAGGATTGAAGTACCAGTGAGCTTCATAGCCTATTCACCTCATCATCTGTAAAATTATCAATAACGTGCATCTTAAAGGGATAGTTTTGATTATTTGAGGTGGGTTTGCATAAGGTACTTATTGGCAGTCAGTGTATTGATGCTTTAATCTGTTAGTTTGTTTGTGTTATTGTGTAACTTGGTGAATCCAAACTGTCCTTTTTCAACAAGAAAGTCACACAATAACACACATAAACTAATGGATTGATGCAGCGGTAGTTCTGCAAAGTAAAATGACTGGTTTTCCGAATGGTTGTGCAAGAGCGAGTGATATTTGACTTCTGTTTCGCTGTAGGAAAAGGCTGTCTGATGGAAAAGTAAAGCGGTGAACATGTTGTAATAATAGCGTACACTTTGACCTTTTTTAAATGTCTAAAATACTTTTTGTTGCTGACCCAGTCAGCCTGAGACAGGAGTTAAGTAAGCTCCTGCTTAGGGTCCTCGTGCCCACTAGAGGGCCCCCAAGTGAGCTTGAAACGTTGTTTTGTTTGTGATATATTATTGTCAACGGTATTCATACAAAAACACAGTATTGTTAATTGGCCGGCCATCTAATACTACTGGCTTAATGAATTCCAGCTGCCTCTGTCACAGCTAATGTCATGTTCATGGACACATTACTTTGATTATCAAAGTGCAAATGAACACCAGATCAGTCTTGTTAGTTTGCTAGCTTTTTAAAATTAAACACCATAGAAGGTTAAAAACAAACCAAGTTGATTTACAGTAGATGTGTTAATGATCAAGCATTAACAATAGTCAGCAACAACAGTAGTATTCTGCTCAGGGCCACATAAAGGCTTAGGCTGGTCCTGTGCTGAACCTGTCCACAAAAGTGCATTGCTTAGCTTCGAAGCTGGTATTCCTCTCTTCTTCTAGAAGCTGGGGGTGTGCCAGCGGACATCTACTGCAGGTAATAAACTGACTATCGGTAAGTACCTCCTATAACCCCATATTAAATAATCCGAACTACCCCATCAAAACATGAAAGGACAGAGGGATGGCCCTGTGCCTGACTGAGATTAATTTACCAAAGATTTACGGGCCGACACCGAAACCAAAACGAAAGAATGCAGCCTCCACCTACTCCCAGTGTTCTCTCTACGGCTGGCTCACGTCTAAAAAACACTCAAGGTTTTGGCTGAGAAAGCCCACACGGTTCATAACTAATTCGAGCCCCATCCTGGTACTCCTGTTCAGTGTGAAATGTTGATGGCATGAAGGGGTGAGAGAACGAGGTTTTAGTAAGAATATCTTGAGCGTCTTGGGGGATTCTGGGAGAGAGGTGTGGTGCATTTGGGAGAAATGTGGAAAATGATTGTAAATGCAGAAATTCCACTTAGGGGCTCAGTAGGACTCCGCTGGGCAGACCACTGTTAAGGGGACTTGATGATATATGTGCTGCAGCGAGGGCCATTGTGTGAGGCCTGCTGCATCAACGCTTGTTGGCGCCGCAGAGGGGGAAAATGACTGTCACTTCTGATTCACTTGATGAAGATATTTCATTTCGTTGTGAGCTCAGCAGGCCCTTTTGCTGCTGCATTAGCCGAACTATTCCCTCATCCCATCAGGTTTCTTTTTTTCAGAAAGAGCGAAATTCTCCCACTTGCCCACACAAATAAGGGCGCGCTTGGAACTGGCTGATGAATTGGTACACATAAATACTTGGGTTAGGCCTGTTTGTGGTTTTGCCGCTCCGCTCCGTTGTGCAAACCTAAACCGGTTTGATTTTTCAATAACCGTAAGTAACAAAGATAAAAGGAGACTTTCAACATCATTAATCCTTTCATGATGTGGAATGCAGCAGCAGGCTTCAAGAAATGTAACAGCCAAATGCATGGTTAACTATGTAAAAGCACAAAAATGACAATTATCAACAAGATAAACCACTATGTTCTGAACAGACACATCACAAACACTGACGAAAAGTAACTTAAACTAGTGAGTAGTTTAAGTTTGCTTATGTGTTCCAACCATAAATGTATAATATGATCTATACAGGGCATTGCCACTCAGCCTTGTCACCAGTTTTTCCCAGTGGTCACTTGTGGTACTGCAGCAAGACACCTTGAACTGCAAACAAGGTCAGTACTTTCTATTATGAATTTTTGATCCATGGAGTTTTTATATTTGTAAAACTTTTCTCAAGCCAAAAAAAGCAATGTTAAAAATCTGTGAGATCACCACAATGTAAAGTCTAGGGGCCTGTGGGGAACTCACAGGTGGGAAACACTCCTGCACACATTCACCGGGTCATATAACCAGGAAGTAAACCCAGAAGCTAGAAAACTTTTTGGCTTATGCACCAGGCGATCAACTAGAAGTCATCTTTGGAAATGTGGTAGGCCTCTGCAGCACTTGTGCATTCGTGCGGGAAAATTCACGTTCACCCCCTCATGTCAGAACAACATCTCGGAAAGTCGCGGGAAATTTTGTTACAGAATTTGTCTGTTGACATAACTTTTTGGTTGGTTTGGTATTAATTCACTTGTATGCAATTTTTTGGTCACAAGTAATTTGTAATTTTCTGTTCAGTTGACACCGGTAGTTGCTGTCCAACAAAGAGTGACCTAGATTAATTAGAAAAGTTATGTATTAGCGTAACCCAGATAACAAGTCAGGTAGCCTACAAAAGGTTTCAGCATATAACAGACCCTACCCGACTCTACCCTTAATAGCATCCATGTATTTCCCACTTTATGACTTAAAAACACATGAACACCCCAAAGTCAGAATAACGACTTCCCAAATCAGAAACTTGAGCAATACAAGGCAAGTCTGCATCACAGCTGAACAGATGTGCAGAGCTAAGTTGTAAACTAGCTTGAGAAATATATTGCTGGAAAGCTAATAAACAATAACCCCATCATTTTCCCTTTTCAATATAACTCTAATATAACCCTCATTGTTTGCTATGTTCGCAACGTAGCTTAGTCAGCTATAGTTTGCCAGACAGAAAGGTTACAGATGGAAAAGTAGGCCTTGTTTTTATCCGCTCCTGTTTGCACTGTTAAAGTTATACCATGACTACAAACTCAACACTTCCTGTAAACATTTTAAATTAAAAGCCATCTGGAATTTTAGTGGAGGAGTTTAGTCAGGAATGTGTTGTGGTAAAATGATTGACTTGGAACTCTTAATATCAAACCGGTTTTAAAATGTTCATGTCAGCCCAACCCTAATAAACACTCTTAGACGGTGGCCATATCAGAGGGTCATGCGGTGTGACATATGCTTGCATTTTTGGAAAATCTGGATTGGACCTTAAGGGCGAGCGCTTAATTTCACAGGGTTAAAACAACCGTGTCTCTTTAACCCTGACTCTTATGCCGTGCAGTAATGCACAGCCACACATGCTCTGCCAGCACTGACCGACCCCTTTGACTTCACACACTTGCAGTTCAGCACAAACTGCAGCACATGCATGCCTGCGCTCTTACCAACCTGTTCTAGTTTAACCCTTTGACTCTCCACCTGCCTTCCATCCCTCCGCACCTGCCAAGTCTTCACGCAACAACCTGCTCCGCATATTCTGCACTCCAGGCATACTTGACCCTTGTGTACCGATTATCCGCAGGTCAGGTTAGGGCGCAGCTCACACACGGGCGGAGCTGTGCATATGGACAAACAATAAACACACACTCCCAGGTCAGGGCAAAGCACACACGGCTGTGGACCTGAACCCTGATATGGTTTTAGACCAACATTAGCTCTGTTTGTTATAAAGGCTAACCTCAAAGTTACCAGATGAATGTCAGTGACCTTTAAGGTTAAATGTTGAAATTAGGATAAAGTTTGAAAAGTGGCTCTCCTTCACTTTGTGTGTTATCAGTTTTTAAAGAGGAGCAGAGAAACTTAACCATTACATACATGTCTGCTGTTAAATGGGCCACATATATATATATATATATATATATATATATACACACACACACACAAGTCAAATGCAAGTCTCCTAAAGCCCCAACATACCACACTGACTTGAAAGACGCCATGTTTTTAGCCTAAATCTTCACTGTAGATCCTTAGCTTGAAGCCACGTTCACGTGTTCGTGCACATCGTCTGAATGTTTTTTTTTTCCATTTGAAAACTCACCATTCTGCAAAACTGTTTCCCTGTAAAACTCCAGCAGCGTTTTGTGAATTAAAAATTAAACCCGACCTTCAATCGGCATGAGGGTGAGTAGATAATTGATGAATTTTCATTTTTTGGGTGAACTGTCCCTTTAAATTTCACTCCAAATAGCCCTGATAAACAGTGTTATCAAACCAAATCCTCTGAATTTTGCCACAGTCCCAACATGTGTATCGGTGCATCTGTAATTCCACCTTTAAAACAGATTTATTTTGATCAAATTTAACATTTTTCTCTGAAGTTAATAGCAGCATCTGAACCCAATTCATAGTTTTCTTTGAGGGATTTGTAGAAACCGAAAATTTGGCTAAGATGTGTGTTTATTTATACCTGAAAGTTCATGAAACGTGTGCCCATCCCGGAGAACCTCACAAGTCAGCAGTCTTGGAACATGTTCTTATGTTTACAAGTGCCCATGTGGCTACCATCGTGTGGAAGATGGCAGCTTGTTCTCATGGTGGTGTGTTGTTTAGAGTAGCGTGTTCTGCGGTTTGTCTGACCCGACCACATGTTATGTCTCAACAACCTTTCTGAGACCAGTGGAGAGAAAGAAAAAAAAAAACGTTCAAAGGGAACATGAGGGACTTTGCTCGCATTGTCGTTTGAAACAAAACAGATCCGGTCCTGCCTGTTTACTGTTACGTACGGGAAAAGACAATTGTCCGTGTTGTGCAACTTTTCATTGACAAGGAATGCATGTAAGCTTGTCAAAGTGTACTGCTGTTTAGGATTATGGTTAACCCTAACGCTAACAATAATAACATTAAGTCACACCCTTTTAAAATGTCATTTTTTGCTTAAACATTCACATACAGTTCTTATATTCGGGGTTTCAGATGTTTAATCTCGTGTATGTCAGAATCTGGGCAGTAGCCAGGTCATGATTGGCTAAAAACTCAAAGTGCTCTTTGAGGAAAAAGTCACTCTGGTTTGCACTTAAGACTAAATCTGATATTAGCAACAAATAATTATTCTTTCGAAATTTGTTCATTATTTGTGTTTGGAAGCCTCGTCTTCCAAGACCAAATCAGTGTTTTTGCATGCTATAGGCCTATAAATCCTGTGTTTTGTGCATTACAGCTGATCACCAGCCAGACCATATAAGTTTTGTTTGTTTTTGATTATTTTCAGAAGGGAATGGAAATCATCTTGCAGAGATTTTAAACAAGGAGTATCCATTATAATACGGTTCCATATGGGTTTCTGGAAACACAATCAAAAGCTTAGACTCATTTGAAAAGACAACTGCATTCAATATTTTCCTTTTTCAAATTGGAAACAGAATTCCTCAGAACCGAGCCAAGAATAACTTGTATTTTTTAATTTCGCAAGCTATAAAACTGTTCACCAAAATGTGGAACAGTTGTCCCGATTTCATACCCCGAAGATTCTGTTCCTCACTTTGCTAGACTTACCAGTCTCACACCAGCTATCAAGCTAAAAGCTTCACTTGTTTGAGCTCTACCATCACTGAAATGATTCCACTGGTTTATTACTACTTGGATCATATATTTATGGGCTTGGCCATTGTCTCCGTCGGTTATGATAACATTGTACTCAGCAAATTATCTGCTGAGACTTACTGGGCACAAAACAGACAGATGGTCAGTTAGATGGTATAATCATACATAATAGTTTTCAGAACTTCCTGCTTCAACTTTGACCCACAGCACTCACCATAATTTAAGTGTTAGTATTAAGAGAGCTGTTATGATACACGGTCGGCCTCGCTGCCAATTTGGGCCGGTGACCAACCGCAGTGCTGCAG
This sequence comes from Lutjanus campechanus, assembly GCA_027495735.1. Taxonomy (NCBI): domain Eukaryota; kingdom Metazoa; phylum Chordata; class Actinopteri; order Lutjaniformes; family Lutjanidae; genus Lutjanus; species Lutjanus campechanus. The sequence continues at coordinate 26,607 of JAJHUR010139400.1, forward strand.
CCCAAAAAGCATTTTCCCCAATCGACTGCCATTAAAAAAAAGTTGAAAGAACATCCCTGACCTGCAAGCAGGATGAGGTTATTACTTTGCATAATGAACTATTACACCGCAAAGATTTATTTTCACAAAACCTTCCCATTATGTACAAACCCTGATTCAAAAAAATAAAAAAAAAGTTGGGACACTGTGTAAAATGCAAAAAACCACAGAATGCAATGATTTGCAAATATGTTCTAACCTGCGTTTAGATGAATACAGTACAGAAATAACAGTACTAATATTTATATTTGGACAGTGGTGTTCTTTTTTTTGGCGATATCCATCAGATTATCAAATTTGAGCTCAATCTCGCCGTTGGATTAGCAGGCCTGGAACAAACCGGCGGGGGGGGCAGGAGTTCTCTCTCCACGCTGTATTCTCAGATGTACTGATTTTCTGTTTCTCAAGGCTGAAAAAATGCCAATAAATAGGAGCCTTGAGAAAAGAATGCTACAGCTGAAGAACAGAGACGTCTATCACTCACTCATACCACTCGGCCTATTTTCTCCGCATTTAACGGGGTCTTACAGAGTGTATAGGATTCATTGGAATGCAAAAAAAGAATGAAAGGAAGCCTCTTCCTTGCAGCGGGGGTCCCCAAAAGGATACAGGCATAAACTAAAGTGGAGGGTAAAACCCTTTACTTCATCTCCATCACATGCACAAAGACTCGCATGCACACACACACACACACACACACACACACACACACACACTCTCTCTCTCAAACGCACACACGCAAAAAAAAACGTCCTACTCTCGCTCACGCTGTCTCTCACAATATACACACATATATTAACCTCTTTCTTCCTCTCTTTTTCTTGCCCCTCCCCTATTTCACACACACACTCACATGAACAAACAGACCTACACACTCACACACATACAATGTCATGCACAAAAACACACACACACAAACATACCCCCCTCCCGATTGAAATGGCGCCTCTGCACCGAGGCTAGGGGAGAAAATAGTGGGTGGAATTAAAAGTGCTGAGTGAAAGAGAGGAGGAATGGGGGGAAGAAACAACAACAACAATACAAACTGGGAAAGGAAGTGAGGCTGAAAAGGGGGAGATGTGTTTGAAAGGCGAGAACAAGGTTAGGGGATGGGGAGAGCACGGAGGATGAGAAAAGGCAGCAAAGATGAGGCTGAAAATAGAAAATGTTCTTATTCCTCCTTTGATGAGAGCGGTTTGATTCTCTTGTGTGCATGCATCAGCGGGGTGAATGTGTGCGTCAGGGCGTTGTAGGTTTCTATTGACTGCGGCAGGTCTCTCTGCTGCTGTGTTGCTAATTCACTGTGGCTCTGGTTATGATGAGAATCACATGATTGTTTCAATCAAGTCTTCTTCTGCTGCAGTCATTACACGGTGCACGTAACACTTGTTCCTGAAAATGTTGCAGGCTTAATTGAAAACAAAACACTTGAAAATTTGTGCAAAAATAATCACAGAACTTAAATTAGATCCTTCTTTTGTTTTTGTTTTTCATTGCTTTATCACGTTTTGAATCAAGATATTTTATTTGTTTTGTGGACAAACTTGCTCACATCCACCCTGCTCGTTATCTGCTATGGCTTAGTTGCACCAACAAGGATTCATTTTTAAACCTAATTAAATAGTGTTTTAATTTTAGATTATGTTCCACCAAGTTTTAGAACTAGCGTAAAATTAGGAAGGGTTCAATTTAAAGCTCTCCTTAAACCTCAGTTTAGTTTTGACTGTAAACCTAGATTAAATTCAGTTCTTTTGCGCCAAAAGCTATAAACTTCTATTTGAAATGTGATCCAGTATTTTAGGAGGTTTAGCTTTTAAAATGGCTGCCGTCCTTGTTTCACTTATCGATTGATAATTCTGCCAACAAATTTTTCTCAAAGGAGAAATTAGAGCTTCTCTGTCAAGCCTTTATGAGTAGGCTAATTAGAGTGATTTTTTTTAGCTAGCTACCAAAAAAATATACCTTATGTTTTTACTTTTTAGCTAGCAAGCAAACAATATAACATTTTGTTGCTGTTGTTGTTGATGTTGTTGTTGTTGTTTTTAGATAGCAAACAATATAATGTATATTTTTACCTTTTAGTTAGCTTGCAAACATTTTAAAAACTTAATAGCTAGCTAGCAAACTATGTAACATTCTGTGAACTCTTTAAACAGCTAGCAAACAATATGCCTTCTTTGGCTACCTAGAAAACATTGCAATGTTGTCTTAACTTTTTAGCTAGCTAGCAAATAATTTAACATTTTGTTAAGGAACACAGAGCTGCCGAGTAATAGTTTTCCTCCTTGCTCTTATACTTAAAGACAACTGTACAGACAACACTCAGATTTTTTTTGTTTTAATTTGGTTAAGCAAGCACCTCCATACTGATTAAACTCTGTTTAATTTCAGTTTAAATAGCTAAACTTAGATTTACTCAGTTGAGATTAGTTTTTTAATTGTGCTGCAGAGCTCTGCTTAGTTTTAAATCTGAATTTACTCATTTTAAACCTAGTTTTGCTGAACTCTGATTAGAAGAAATCTTAGATTAAATTAATCTATGTTGGTGCAACCCAGCCTATGTGTATAATAAGTGATGCATTGCTGAGGAGGCTTGCCCATGGGCCAGGACGCTTTGTGAGGCCTTGTGAAAGGCTCCCTGAAAGGAGCCGCCAGTCCATGCCCGGCGGATTTAGGGGAGTGAGTTTAGGGGGTCAGCACGGTCACCCAGGGGATAAATGCCTCCCATTGTCTGTTCTAAGGAGATGCTCTCAGTAGGGAGTCTATAAAGCCCCAGTGGCAACACTAACACCCACAGCTCTGGGGCTCCCCAGGGGAACACCCCAGGACCCCCAGCCAGGGACGGGCTCACAGTCTGTGGGGGAGAGAAACAGCTGAGGGGACCCCGTATGGTTTGGTAGTCTGCTGGGTTCATCATCAGCTCGCCTGGGAGTTGCGACAGGGTTTTGGTTTGTTTGGTTTCTCGTATGGCGCCGCATATTTGTGCTCCTCCTGAAGACATGCAACAATTTGAGCAGGTCAGCAAATAGGTACATGAGATTGTAACCGCTTTGAGCGTCACGGAAAATCCCCCTGAACAAAAAACGAAACAGAATGCAGCCTTTGTTTGTGGTAAACTGGCACAAGCTTTTCTTTCATTGGGGCGGGAGTGGAAACAAGAGGTTTAGGTAAGCATGTTCACGTCTATACACACATTTACCTATACATACACAGAGACTGTGTGTGTGTGTGTGTGAGGATGTGTGTTATTATGTATATGTGGTGTGTGAGTGTGCAGGAAGCGGAGGGGGCTGCGTCTCATGGGGTCTTTTGTGGAATGTCTCTGCTCGGCCCGTCTCAGAGCCATGAGATGGGCAAACATGAAATCAAAGTGGAAAAGACCCACAAAGGGGTGGAAGGAGGATGACTAGGGTCTGGGTGGGGGTAGGAGGAGGGAGGGAAGCGAAGGGGGTGGCTTGTCCCTGCACCCCAGGCTCCAGAAAGCACCAGGCCCCACAGTTCCATGAAAAGAGCCCTTATGAGGACCTGGCTGCTCTGCCTGCGTCGGATTAAGACCCCAAACCCACAGGCTGCCAGCACGGTGCATCCATGTCCTATTTTATCTCTCTCTCTCACAGCACAACCGTCAACTGCAGCACTGCTTCCCCTTTTGGTCACATAACACATCACTGGTACATGTATAACACATTCTTAAAGCATCTATAATCAGTATTTTTACATTAGCAACAGATCTAATGACTGTGATTTTGAAATTGGTTCAGAATGCGAAAAGTTGCAAGAAAATAGCAAGTTGTCCTTGAGAACCGAAGTTGGTGTGTCGTAATAATAATCTACAGGTCATTGTGTGTTCCGCATCGCTCTCTGTTGTTGATGCATCCTCGATTACAACGGTTACGCTAAAAACCGATGGAATTGTCAGCTGGTTTGCTACAGAGCGCCGAGGCTCCAAGGACCTTGAATGGCACCGGTTCAAGAACCAGAGCTTATTTGGTGGAAAATTGCCTATTTTTAACGGAACTCTGGGACCTGTGTTACCAAAATGCACGTGTTACCACCAGTAACCACAAGTGCAGCCTGATCTATCAAGGCTGGATCTTAAGGATTGTAACTTCTTTTCTCCTTCTTTTCATATTATATGGATTTGGATTTTTAAAAACAAGCCAGGAGTCTATCTGTGTTTATTTTAAATATTAAAAGACTTCTGAAAACTGAAAACTTCTTTGCATTTTAACTATTCATCATATTTTTTAAATTACTTTGGGGCTCTGCAGCGATGTCAGCAGCTTGTCTTTGCATTCTTTCCCGACTCTTCCCATCAGTTTCTTTTACTGGAATCATTTTCTGAGCTGTCCAGCGAACTGTGTCCTCTAAATGAGTGCAGACTAAGGTTGCCATGAGATGATCACAACACAATTATTGTGGCCCAAAGAATTCACAATAACAATATTACTGAGATATTCATGGAAAATTTGAAAAACAAAAATTCTATCAATCTCTTTGTCTGTTTTTTGGCAAATGAAGTGCACTCAAAATATGAGTGTGGGGAGGTGCAGAGAGTCTTTAACCATAACTGTGACTGATTTAAGAGTGTTTGTAGTTTCAGAGGTGCTGGTTTACTTACATAGTGTTATCATATATGTTCACATGACATCAACATGTCATTTCATTTTTAAAAACATCACGTTATTGTCAGTAGCAGTTGGTGCAACACCTCTGGTGCAGAGTTAAACTTGTTTAAACCATAGGCTGTACAAAACATGGACGTATACTTATGTATACATCACATATAGGTTTCTGAAGACTTCGGTGTGGTGGCTCTAGCCGTCGCCATCTTGGCAGCGCCCGACTCCACTTAACTCCTGACTAATCTAAAAATGGTCCAAAAAGAAAAAAGGTCAGCTCGAGTGGCCATGGAAGGGACTGCAGTTTTTGGCTCTTCAATTTTGGCTTTATTTTTATCCTCTGAGGTTATCGCTTGGTTTAAACTGATCACAACTGACCATTTAATGGAGTTACTATACATAAGAATTGGCCACCTGTTGAATTCGTAGTCCAAACAAATTGGTTGGGGGGCATATCACCAGAAATGCACAGTTCATCCCACACGTCTTTCTTTCTTTGAACAAACAGCTAGCTTAGCAAACATATATAAATCTGTCAGTAATGTCATACCATTAGCTACTTCTATAAGCTATCGCTAAATAGCCACTTTTAGCATTAACAACTGTTTTACTCTTTACTGTTAAGTCTTGTTTTGCTTCTGTTTCCATCTATTTTCTTTGAAGCGGAACATGTTTCTTTTGTCCGCGGAGCAGCAATACTTCTTCATCTTCTCATGTTTGACTGTGGGCAGAGTGGATGCTACGGTGACCCACTATCGCCTCCTGAAGTACGAAGTGGTATTATTAGATAGGGCTGGTTGAGGCTAGCTGGTTAGCATGTTAACTTCAATAGGTATCTCTGAAACACAGTTAGGCATCTTTAGAATAACATGTTCTGTTCATCTGTTGATGATTTTAGTTAATTTGGAATGTTTTAAACTAAAATTTTTAAATATAAAATTAGATTTTTTTTTGGTAAATCTGTCAAATATGCCACAAATTATGCAAAATATTAATCTTGTAGGATGTCCACATTTCTAGGCTACACAAGAATATTCTCACGCCAAAAGCAATTTCCATGTAATTGACATGTCTGTTCTGTAAATTAAATGATCAGGGAATGAGCTTCTGAAAGCGGTCGTGTACTGGGTATCTTAGCAATTATACTGTAAAATCTGTATCACCTCACTCTATGGGCTTTTGCGGTTTCCACCCGTGGGGCATTGTTCTTTAGTCTGGTGCACTGTTCGAGAATTACAGATGTCTAAATGTCATCTTCATTTAGCATGCCCCTGAATAATACACACTACAGTATGCATATATTTAACTCTTTTTTTTCAGCCTCTTAAGGCCACTTCTAAGACTTCACATTCACAATACACTGCAGCCCCGGTCTCTTTCTCACACATACTGTACACACAGGCCTGATCCCTGAACGTATTAGAATAAAGGGATGTCATGCTCTAAATAGGATCTCCTTTTCTTCCTGAGGTAATGATGTATAGCTCGTAATGGGAACAGCTATCAGAGTGGCTGTATTTGGGGAGATTGATGCCACAGGTAATTGGACAGTTATGAGCAAGGAAGAGAGAAACGGCATGAGCGTGAGAGAGGCAGACAGCAAAAGAATAATTTATGGATTGTGAAGAAAAGAAAAAATTACCCCCACCTGGATATTTTTCCTGTTTTTGCTAAGAAAATGGAGTGTGTGTGTGTGTGTGTGCAGCATATGAATGACTATAACTAGCCCAGGTGCTTATTTGCCCTAACGTTTGTGCATCTTTGTTACTGCTGTGTGTGTTTCCGTCTGTACGTGCGTTCAGGACTGGCGGCGGATGTGGCAAAGCCTTTGTAGCTTTGCAGCTCTCTGTGTCACCAGAGCCGGGACCCTCGTCTCAAAGGGGGGCGTCTGCTGGGGGATTGGGAGGTGCGAGTCGAGGTGCATGTCTGCTCCCTAAATCTTCCGTCCCGTAACTCCTATGAAATAATCCCCCGGCAGGTCGTTTGTGGCGGGGAGGAGGGGTGCAGCCGAATCTTCCTTTGTTCGACACAGCCTTTACCGCATCAACCCTCTGACACCCTCTGTGTTAACATGTATGTGTGCAAGCGTGTGTCTGGGTGTCTCTGTTTGTGTCTGCCTGTGAGTCTCTGGAGAATGTGCGACAAAGAGTGTACGTGTTATACAGAGAGAAACTTAGAAAAATGCAAGCCTACATATGAAGTCTATCAGCTAAAGGAAAACTAAAGTAAAATTTGCTAAAAGCATTGCTTGTTGATCACAAATACATTTTGATCCTTGCGTAATCCAAATCACAGAGTAAGATAGTGAAAGTTTCTTGGAGCAACAGTCTATAGCTGGTGTTATACTTTCCATGTCCACAAGTCCCCAGGAGTCCGCTGAGGTCCTTGTGACGTAAATTTCGTGCATGCATATCCTCTGTGTGGACATCTGCATACGCCCAATGTCTGGAGTGCGTCCTCTGTGCAGAATTCAGACAGCAGTATTAACAAAACTAATTAAGCGTCCATGGTGTCTGCATCTGTTTTTGGACGCGTTCATTTGGGAGTATAATCCTTGAGGTAGTGAGCCGGTTTTTCCTTAAAGGAGTGTAACACAGTCTGGGTCTGTGGAGGGTGTAAAGGATGAAGGTCAGTTTAGTCCAAGGTTTTCGAATGCAAACATAATCGGTACAGAAATCTTATATAGTTTGAGGAACTGCTTGCAATCTTACATGAGAAGATTGCCTCTGCTCTCATTCTGCTCTCTCCCATTAAATATGCAGTTTCAGCCAGGAAACAGTTAGCTTATCTTAGCTTAGCATTAAGACTGGAAGCAGCCACACGTGGCGCTTTCACCTACCTCATTTGGTTTCCGATTCTCCAGTTTTATCCAAACCAAAATTACAGATGTGAACCTCCCCGGGACAGCCAAGCCTTGGTCCTACTGAAAGAGGCGGGCTCATTTGGGATCAAATTGGACCATGATTGGGTTTGTTTCTAATGTGAAAACTTTTTTTATGGTCAATAAACTCCAAAACCAAATGAGCTGCGGTCGCGCATGGGGAGAGGAGGAGACCAAATGTTTAATTGACATTTGGTCCGTTGACTTTATAAAGAGTCTGTGGGAAAAGACTCACACAAAGTTCAAGTCTTTTCATTTTTTTCCCAAGAGGTTAAAAGAGAGAGGAACTGAATTGAACTTAGAACATGCCAGCGTTAGACACACGCTCATCTATAAACCAATCAAGTGCAAGTCGGACCTTGACTCAGACTTTAAGGT
>JAJHUR010139402.1:2818-21702 GCA_027495735.1 Lutjanus campechanus
ATATCGGTCTCAAAAATCCCATATTGGTCAGGCTCCAATATCCAAAAATGTCAGCAGAATGCTTAATTCATGAGTGTCTCAGGGCCCCCCTACTACAATGGACTATTCCATGATGTGAGTCTGCGGAAATTATTCAAGAAGACAGTAGCCAACTTGTGCAAACAAACGACTCGCATAGACTGTTTGAAAATGAAGTGCAGCTGCCCCAGCAGTGCTGAGAGGAGAAAGAAGCTGGAGGTAATTAAAAGACAACACTCACCCCAGCCACCGCCTGTTCACCCTGCTGCTGTCTGGCAAGAGATACAGAAGTATCCGCTGCTGTACCACCAGACTATGAGGCAATATTTTTCCTGAGGCTGTAAGACTCAAGGGGACAAAAGGTGGAGAACACATTAAATACAGGCCCCCATGCCTGTGTTTGCCTTAGGTCCCAAAATGACAACATCTGCTCCTGGATATGATCTCTGTCTATCATCACATGTGTCACACACACACATCAAGACAAGGTTCAGTCAGTGTGTAGACAGAGGGCATGTGGCCAGTGAGCAGTGTGGCTTGTATTGATTTACTAAAAAAAAAAAGAGAGAGAGGACGGCTCTCAGATGGGAGCTGGCTCCCACCATTCACTTAAAGGAGCAGGCTTATAGAACCAACTCACTTGCAAACGTCACATCACTAATGCCAGTATTGGAGAATACCTCTAATGCTGCCTAAGAAGCTGGTATCAGATCCAGTACCACACAATTTCCCAACCCTGAAACAGAACCCTTCTACTTCCCAGCAGCCATGTGCCATATTTTCCCAGGATGTAGTGTTGCATGGTGCGCCAAAATGTCAGTATTTTTAATACTTTTTAAAGACTGAGAACAGTTTGGTATTGGAATTTCCCAACATTCGGTACTTGCCGTGTCACCTCATGCAGCCCCGAGGGTGTGTTTGTGTTCGGTGCAGCCTCTGAGTTGCGCGCTGACAAGATACTTTTTTTCTGTTTTCCCCAGCAGCCTCTCTTCTTTTCCCTCCTCTCTCTGCACGTCTGATTACATTCTCGAAGTAAAGTACATCGAATTGGAACATAACATTTGTTCCATTAAACAAATTAGCAATGTGCCCTCACATGTTTAAAGTTAAAATCAAATCATTCAGATTTCATTGTAAATGTCTTTTGTTCACTCTGTGGGTCTCTTGGTTTTGCAGCAGTATGCCGTCTGTCCAGGGTTAATGTCTCTTGTGGACATTCTGTTTCTGATCTATTAGGTATTAAGTATCAAGTATTGTTCCCAGTATTGTTTATGTATCGTTTTGGTATCGAGGATCATGATTCTAAACTTGGTATTGGTATCAAAGTCAAAATCTTAGTACCGTGACAACACTACTACTAGGATGATAAAGTCATCCCAACCTTTTTCTTAGGAGCCCCCCCCCCTACTTTAAATTATGAAAAGCCCCCTCAGCCCATCCACACATGTACATACGATAAAATAATAAGTGATGCCCCCCTAGGGGAGGTCCAGACCCCAGGTTGGGAACCAATGTTCTATGGCATTCATCATTTATATACATTTGTTCATGTTTTTAAAGAGTTTCACCAGAGACGGGGCATACAACGATGATAGCAATTATATGACAACCATACAAGGTCAGTAGTTCAAAAAATGACAGTAATGGTATCGGTACTCAGTATCTGTCGATACAGTTCAGGCATTGGAATCAGTATCAGGAAGGAATAAACTCCACTGGAACATATCTACCACAGATGCAAAACTGTGTCAAGTCTTGCTGAAGTAACCATCGCCACATGGTGTGTGATGCTGTGTCCTTCTGTTTTCTGTCTCTGCAACCTCATTTGACATGTGGTCTCGTGGCTTCTCCCCAGGCTTCAGTTCACCCTTGACATGGCGCTGCAGATTGCGCCGCTCTGCTATGGTTCTTCAGGATGGGCAAAAAACGAAATAGGAAAGAGAGTCAGCAGGAAAAAAGGATGCACAGAACTCTGGCTACTTTTGTCTTCTATTTTAAAAAAAAAAATCTCAAGGTTTTTTTTTTTAATTTTGTTGTGTACAGGGTTTTCATGAAAACAGACAAAGGTCAAATCTGTTATTTTCCCTCAGAGAAAGTAAAGGGGCTCTTATATTTTCCCTGCCGATTGCGGAATGAATCATCATAGTCAGGCTGCCGTGGGTGACAACGTGCGCAGTTCAGTGCCCAGATTTACATTTAAATGAAACCAAATGGCTGTACATTCAGAAATGATATACAGTAATGATGATGGTAATAAAAGCAAAGTCCTTTTTCATATTGGACTGGCTTCTCCTTGGGATTGCTGTCATTTGGGGACTTTGCAGGTACAGTCGATGAGTTATGTCTTTGCTATGTCAAGACTATTACCTTCACATTTCAACGAGTGGATTCATCAACGTGCTGCCTAAGAGGCTTAATGTAGTCAGCAATCAGCCCGGCAGCTCATTGGCCTCTCCTGTCCGCGATGTGGCTGAGTGATACTTAGACATTCAGCTTTTTTCCAGCCACTGTACCTGTATGGCATCTGTATGTGTAGGTTTATGCTGCAAAAGCCCTGACGCATTCAGGGCGGCTAATAGCCTGGTTCCAAACCTTTGTAGGTGGGATCATCTGGGGATGTCATCTCGCTGTACCTGAGCTGGAAAAATCGTGACAGAAAACTTAAGTGGCAGTAACAGTGGATGAGACTGACACAGCTGTAGGTTGTTGTGAGTCAACTAACAGAAAAAAGAAGCAGCAGTTCTTTGTTCAACATGAGAAATGTTAAAGCTGCACTAATTAATATTTTTTAATGCAAAAAAAACAAAAAACAGACTGTGATGTGAAAGATGTTGCTGGTGGTGATAAATTCAGAGAATTGTAGCTCATCTTTGCAGCATTTAGCCTCTTCAGTCATTGTTTTGGTTTTACGGTCTGCAACTTTACTGTTATGGTTTGGTCTCACGGCTCTCCTGAATCAGTCCCAACAGCAGCAGGCGGTTGTTTTTAGTGGAAAAGATTTAACAAACCTGCTGAACACCGGGGTTTGTGCCAGAAAAGTTGTGAAATGAGAATAGCTGGTCCACCTTAAAGGTCAGTCCACCCTGAGTTAGCTTGAGCTAAGATCTCGCTAACCTAGGGGCTAAACGCATTCACTTTAATCAGGAGGAGGCAAGCAAGACACGAGAACTTTGCTCTTGAAGAGTTTGCTAATTGTAACACATTTTAGTTTAAGAAAACATCTTTAAAATTCATTGACAAAAATAAACAACAAATTGCTAAGTTAGCAACAAGCTGCTGAACTTAATAAAGCAGTTAGCAGACTCTGATATTTCCCCCCAAAACAGAGCTGAAAGGAGAGTGAATATTGATCTTGTGCTTGTCAGGTGGTCAAAAATGAATGCTAACATAAGTAGGCAACTGTTTGCGTGAGTGATAATAGTTAGGTCAATGTTGTGTTAACAGCTTGTTTGCAATGCTAATGTTTACAGCCATGTGGCCAAAAAATTTATCAATCAATGGTTCAAGTTAAAGCTACTACAAGGAACTTTTATATTGTGGTTGATTTTGGGGGTCGTGTGGTAGTGTTTCCACCACCACAACCACAAAATATAACATCAAAAATAACGTGGTAATAAAAATCTACTGCTTCATCTAAAGTTGTTAACGTGCTACTCACTGCAACTGCCTGGGAAAATGTAAACACTGGTTTGCTTCATGTGATTTCATGGAGAATCCGACTTGGTGGCAGATATTAAGAATAACTATAAATAACCAATCTCACAGATGGTGTTGTCTGCTCATATACGTCATATAGAGGCATGGTTCGGATTACGGGGGAGCTAGGTGGAGCTGGGCTCACCTGAAAAGGACATGAGCTCCCCTGAAAGCCTCATTTGGGACATTCGGGGGGAGCTCTAATATATGATGGGGTGACGATGACAAGGGCTCCCCCGAAAGCCATTGTGTAATTTGAACCCTGTATAGAGGCATCACAAACTGACATTGTTCCATAACCAATTAAAAACTCCATGTAGTAGCTTTAAGTGCTAGCAAGAGCAGCCACTGATGCCTTTTTTTGTCGACTGAAAATGAATCAACAGGACAGCTATGTCTTGTCACTGCTGATCACAACCATCACCATGTTTGACTAACATCAGGGTAATAGAGAAGGATGGAAGATGGAAGGATTTACTCTTTTTCCCTGTTCGATATCACCGTAAATTGAATACCTTAAAGTTTTTTGACTGTCGGCTGGACAAAACAAGACATTTAGTGTTGACGGTGGAAGTTATTTCTTCACCCAGTTTGACCAAAAAAGAAATTTAAAACATGAACTTCCTCTCAAAGTCTTCCTCAGTAGATGGAGCTATCTTGAAAATATTTAAAAGTTTAAAGATGTCACGATCAACTTTGAGAAGTTTTGATGGCCATTATTCATTAAAAGATTGATTAATAATAAATAAATAAATAATAATTATAATAAATAAATAAATATTTGTTAGTTGCAGCTCCTCAGTAGAAGCCAAAATATTTCAGCCACTGTATTTGTAATGATTCTGTAATAATTACAGACAGCAGTAGGCTTACTGATGTTTTAGTATATTCTTGTTCGTTCCTTCACCTTCAACTTTGCTGTCCCCTGAGAGTCAGCATGCTACGTGGGCTGTTATTTAGAATTCCTCCAAAAATGCTTGAGTCATGATGGTCTAATCTGTCCTGGACGAACGCTGCAGCTTCCGTCTTACTTAATCTGAGGGGACGGCAATCAGGACAGGGTGAGAAGGCCCACTCAGTCACAGTGCTAAATCATGTAACAAAGCTGCGGATCCCCTTCATCCATCTCAGTCAGGAGATTCAATCAGTTGTGCTCTTACAGCCACACGTCTTCATTCCACAGTCCTGTCGAGACCGCGGCCGAGCGGGTTTCTTCTTAAATATTGCAATCTTTGTATGAGCTCGGAATGATACATGTGGACGCATCTTTTTTTTTTTTTCCCTGTGATTTTTTTTGTTTTTTCAGCACCTGCAAAAGAACTCCCTGATGGTGAAAAACACTCGGGAATTAAATGTGGTAGGCGGATGATCCACTGTACTGTACAGTACTGTATACTAATGAGAAAAAATGACTTCAGCAAGGTAAACTGCCTCTGCAGTAAGGTTTCTGGATGCCTGTATTTGATATTTATTCATTTCAGGGTCTTTTTTCATTTGAGGGGGTTTTGATTTTTACTTTTCAGCCACTGTATGCTGGGAAAATGTATGTATGTATGTTTTAAAAGATCAAACTTTTGGCTATTAAACGGGCCAACCTCCTAGTGAGCAGCCATTTTATTATGCTGCCAAAATACACATTTTTAAACCATAATTCTTATTTAGCTTTGATTTAGAGGGGCTACAGAGTTGACATGTTATGTTTGAGACACATCTGACAGCAATATTATTTAATGAATTTGTCTAAAAATAGAATGTTTAGCAGTATTCCTGCCTTTTTTTTAAACCAGGAAGTGAGACAGGGGTCCTTAGGATATAGCTAACCTTTTTTATGCCTGATTAAGTCATGTTTTTGTAAAAAATCGGATAGAGTTGAGAGTTGATGTCTGACAGCATTCACAAAAGTTAAATTTTTTCATTTCACAGCTGTAGTGAGCAGCCATTTTCATTTTAAACGTTCCTCAAAGTTCTGTTAATGCGAATCAAAATACTCATTTTTAAACCATAATTCTTATTAAGCTTTGATTTAGAAGGCAAAGTGATATGTTATAGTTGAGACTCATCTGATATCAATATTATTTAATTAATTTGTCTAAAAATAGAAAGTTTACCAGTGCTTGAGCAGTATTCCTGCCTTTTTTTTAAACCAGGAAGTGAGTCAGGGGTCCTTAGGCTATAGCTAACCTTTTTGTTGGAGTTAACAGCAATCAGGGACACCAATTTAAAGGGCCAACATTTTCATAAAAAATAGATTTTGCGACAAAGATTATTATAATAGCACATTTCTATACCTATGTTTTCAGTAGATATTGTTACTTTTAGATTCTGATTGTAAAAATGGAGTTAGTCTACATTTTTAAGTGTATATAGTCAGTAATATAAATTTCAAGGGTGAAAACTACAGCCAGACAGCAAAAGCAAAATATAATCTGTCGTAAATATCCATGGAATATGCATACATCATAAATAATAGATAAGGTTTGTGGAAAGACATAACAGCTAAGTAGAAAAAGTATTTTTTTCTGTTTATGTGTGGGTGATAACTTGTTTTCTACAGCTACCTAAACACACACATGGTGTAATGAAGTGATATACAAAACTGTGCTTAAATATTCATAGCCATTAATTGACTATCATTTCTGTAATCTTTGAAGATTCTTACATGTGCTCTAAATAAACACACATTTATTCGTGCAAACTGTAATTAATCACACTTGTGCTGTGGAGCAATTACTCTCGAGCTCCGGCACAAGTAGAACACGGCCGTCATGAGGAAAAAAGCGGCGCTAATGTGTGCTTTTTTTCACATTAATTTGGCCTTTGCTGTGGAGCAATTGCTGGCACTACACCGGCGCGATAACATCCTCCAAATTTAGAGGTGTCAGCTTCTGCAGGCTCTGTGAACTTCTTCATATCTGTGTTTACAGATAGTGTGCACCAGATGAGCTTTTTACAAGGCTGCTTTATGATAGCATCCTATTTAGCAAACCTCCAAGCAGCCATAAGGCCTACCGGGCGATGTGTGTGCGACTGTGCCAGCTTGCACACACGCAGACACACAAAGTAATTAGGGAACCCACACACAGTCCTGTGTAAATTTTATTATACTACACTGCTGGATAGCATCTGGGTGTGCGCTTCTATAGAATCAGAGTCAACTGAAAGGCGAGGCCTCATCTCTTATCAAGTCAGAGAGAATTCAATATTGTTATCGAGAAACATGTCCCAGTGATGTATGGGTCATTGCTGAAATCTATGTCAGCCGATCTCAAGTAAATGGCCTTTTGAATGACTGCGGTTTCTAAGTGAATCTCTCATGGTCCATCCATTTAAACCGAGCTATAGGAGTGTCATTATTCTGTATATTGCATTGTGTTGGCCACCTTTTGTTTTTGTTAGCCATGCTAGTGACTGTGTGGATGGATATATCTGTCTGTCGGTCCACCACTTTGGTCCACACTGATAAACAGTAGGTGATTTGTTCATTTTTAACAGGGGGATAGACCTGGTTTGTTTGATTCTCCCACGACTTGTGAAGTGACTCATGTACGACTCTTTCGGTTCTGTAGTTTTAAATAATGATACTTTAATGACATGGCTGTGGCCATAGATTCTGACCCCCTGCCTTGACTGCAAGTGAGTTAGATTTTTTTTTTCCAGTCGCATGCCTTATGCAACAGAAACACTTTCATTTTTTTTCAGTGCAGCTGTCTGCACCAGTGTCCAAGCTCAGTCTGATGGGCATAAATTAAACAATTTTGAAAAAATATTGAATTGCAATTATTTTGACCGATACTGCAATTGCAATATTCGGGGTAATGATAATTTTTACGTCATTATTCTTATTTTGATTTAAAAACATGTTGAAATGACTCTGGTGTGATTTTTTTTTGCAGGAATCTGGACCAAATGAAGATGTTTTTTCTGAAGTCTGTAGAATCTGATCTGTAGGATAGGACATCTCTGCCTCATGACATTCATGAATTTTAAATTTTTTTGACACTTGCTCTTAACAAATATTGCACCTCTTTGAAAATTGCAGAAAGCCATACTGCAACTTTGATAAAATTTAGACTAATTGTGCAGCACTAGTGTAAAAGTGATCTGAAGCATTTACCCAGCTTTCTCAACAATACATTTGTAAATGCGATAGGCAGGTGCCCAGTTAAAAAGGCACTAAAATGTCTTGCTTAACTTTATTCAACAGTTGGGAAGCAAGATACAAGAACTTCTTGAACTTTTCTGCAGTGTTTTCATGGGCAAACTGTATATTTACTGCCACTAGACAACTTCACTGCTAAACTTTAATCCCTCTGCTCTGATTGCCAACAACTATCTGCTCCTAGTGCAGCCACTGGCACTTTTTTTCCCTCCCCTTTCTCTGTTGAGCTCATCCAAACCCATTGTGTGTACATACGCACTCACACTGCAGTGCTTATGCATCATATTAACCTAAAAATAGATCAGAAGTATTGAAATTATCAAAAGAAAACTGCAGATTGCACAGCAAGTTTGGATGATCATCTACTGCTGATGCTTTAAAATACATGGACAATATAAATCCTCTGTAGACAGATGCTTCAATGTGGTGATTGCCACAAAGTTTTGTGCAGACATCCATGGTCCTGAAAGGCACAAGCCTGCTGACTAAGGTGATCCTCTGACTTCATCTTTAGAGCCTCCAGCAGATGACACTTATCACTTACCCTGTGAAATACTGCAAGATCTACAAGATGGCATTAGATGGGATATGAGATGGCACAGGAAACGGTTCACAGTGATGTATTCTAATGACTTTGGTCAAAAGGTAATCTTTTCCATTTTTATTTAAGAGGGATGGGCCAGGTTCATTTTGTTCACTGTGACTAGCGAACCGACTCATGGATGACTATTTTGGTTCTGTATTTTTTTTAGATGGAACAGACAGAAGCGTGGGACTCAGAGAAAAAAAGTTGCAGTTACAAATCTGTCTTTAACACCACGGACAGCACCATGGATTTATCAATACATAGCACAGTTGGGCTACTGATATTTCAGAGCCATGGTCGGGGCCATAGATGCTAATCTCAAATTTAAGTCATAAAGAATCAACGAATCAGGCAGACGAGACCAACAGATCAACTAACTACTTGGGGATGGTGGGTTAACAAGGGGGATACATTTAGGTCATTTTGCAAACAAGGGGGATGGCACCCCACATCAAATCACCTACTGACTTTGGTGATCCCCTGACTTTTCTTCTAGTGCTACTTGAGGTTGACATTTATGGTTCGAAGTGAAATGTCTCAACTGTTAATTGAAGAATTTCAAAATTTCAGTTTCATGACTGAATACCAGTAAAACAATGATATCCCCATCAGCTTCAGCTATAGTTTGGGTTTAGTGGTAATTAGCAAATGTTAGCATGCTAACACAGTAAACAAAGATGGTGAACATCAATGTCAACATAATACCAAACACCTACTTATTGCTAGCATTTAGCTCAAAGTACCATTACGCCTAATGCCGCGTTTTACACAACTCGGAACCAAAAACAGTCCAAACTCCAAACATAAAGGGTACAATGAAGGTAAAATCGCAAGGTGGGCGCACTGCTGGTGTTTAATTGTTTTTTTTTTTAAAGTTATTTTTTTGGCCATTTGTGCCTTTATTGATAGCGATAGCTGAAGAGGAGACAGGAAACGGGGCAGAGAGAGAGGGGATGACACACAGCAAAGGGCCAAAGGCGGGAGTCGTACCAGCGGCCGCTGCAGAGGACTAACAGCCTCCATACATGGGTCGGACGCTCTACCAACTGAGCTAAACGTCCGCCCTGGTGTTTAATTGTTGGTACACTAGCCAAAGAGACTCATCAGTTTGTCAGGGTCAGCCATGTTTTTTGCTTACTTTTGGGGGTCATACACCTGAAATGCTTTAACGTCAGAAGCTGGAAAATTCCAGCCTCTGGCATTGTCTGGAACGCAGCGCTAGCATAGCCTCACAGAGCTGCTAGCATGTCTGTAGACTTGTAGCTTTGTTGTACAGTAGCTGTATTTTTGCTGTTCCTTTTCAGCTTTTCTTCACAAATAGACACTATATGGTTGATGTGAACACTTGCAGGTCATTGACTTGTTACATTAAAGCCAGTATGGAGTGTAGTAAATCACCCAGACAAAGAGTGAAGGGCAGGATTTCATTTAGCTAAGAAAGCAGCCCTGATAGTAACCCAGCAACGTGCGCTGCCTTGGCTGAAAGGCCAGTAGTTGAGAGGAAAACCCTCTCCGATACATAGATCACAAGTATTTTCTTGGACGCCTGATGTATGGCCTCTGATATGCCAGCCCTGATGGTTCTCTGCTGTCGCAGTAGCCACTTTCATGGCCTTGGGTCAGCTGTTCAAACATGTCCTCTGTTGATCCATGGTGCAGCAGCGGGCCTACCGGGACACAACAGTGCTGAAGGACAAGTAGTGATGAATGGACTGCCGAGCGCCAGTCTCAGCTCGCTGTGTCCTGTCCTGCCTGGAGGACCTCTCGGTCTCGCTGGTGGGCACGTGTTAGTCATTGGACCATGCTGTTTGTGACCAGTGGCTGACACACACACACACGCACACAGGTGCTGTAGCGAAGGACAGGGACAGGCTTTAATAATGCGATGAACACAGTTTACCCTGGTAGAAACAACTCCGGGAAGACAGTGTGAGTAAACGGTCATTTCACTCGAAAGCCCCTGTATGAGCATCAACTTATAGAAAATGAGGCCGTCATGTTGACAGTTGATTTATTCTATGAGTTGTTGTGTGTTTACCCTTTCAAAATGTGTAGGACTGAGATAAGACACGAATTAGGAGCCTCAATTGTACTGCACTGCAGTTGCAGACAAATCAGAATACCCCACAATCACACAATTATCTCTAAAGCACAACAGATGCAGTGTTAAAGTAGTATTAAATCAATTAATTGATTGATTGGTCAATTGAAATAAAATGAATCAGACACAATTTCTTCTCAGCTTTTAAATGACGTGATTTGCTGCTTTTCTGTTTTATAGCATTAATTGTATGTTTATTATCTTCTGGATTTTATGGGTTTGGGACAAAATAAGGCATTTGAAGATGTCATCTTCTGTGAAATTCTGAAGGGCATATTTCACAATTTCCTGCTGGTTTTGTGGGCTAAACAATTAATCAATTCATGAAAAAGAAACTGACAGATTATAGTCACACTCAGATAGGTGAGCTGTATACCATAGCATCTGTTCCCAACCTGGGGTGCGGGTCCCGTAAATCACAGGGGGTCCCCAAGACTTTGCCTGCTGTGAGGTCCTCAAAATCAGATCTCCACATGTCAACTAAAATCACAATTTCAGGCTTTGTGTACCTTTTCCAAAGTCAAATTCAAGAACTTTTCATGCATTTTCAAGCTGTACCAGCACCGTACAGCTGTGGTAAATAACATATTTATATATAAAATAATTATTTCACCTCTTCATCACATTAAATCATTTGTTACTGGGCTGTTATCAACCAAAATTATGTTTTGTGATAGAAGGTTAATGATTAATCATTAACTTCCTGTACAGTCTGGCTCAGTAAATATCTGACTTCTTTTATTTCTTTTTCTACAAACTTAACTAACTAATTCAGTCAGGCAGCAATTTGCTATCAAAGTAATCTGATTACAGTTTCAAGCATTTTATCCAAAATCCAAACCTTGTAAACACTGCATTAAAATTCAAGTGTTTTCAAGGATTTCCAGCACCTGTACAAATGCTGCGATTTATGCAAAAGTCTGTGTAGAAAACTGTTTAAAAAGATCCATGTCTTTGTCCTCAGTTAAAAATAGTAGGTTACTTTGTAGGGCACAACTGAGAACTCTCAGCTCTGTGACAATGGATCTATTGTTTATTTTGGACTTTGGAATAAATCACTTTTTCTTCTAGTGTATGTGCGCACGTGTTTGGTCTGGGGGAGGGCTCAGCTTTCCTGAGATACAAGTAAGGGGGGCTCCAAGGAGAAAAGGCTGGGAACCACTGTCCTAAAGCCTGGCCGTCTCTCGTGGGATCATAGCTGTCTGATAAAATTATACAAGGACACATCAACAAACACTGCTTTTTAAACGCAGTCTGTTTCTTTTTCCTTTGCTTTTTGTTTTCTGGTAAGTAGCCATGGTATCAGAACAATAAGAGTACTTTCAATTATGAAACTGGAGCTGCAGCAGCTAAGAATCACAAAACAAAGCAAACATGAGCACATACAAAGAGGTTGATATGAAATGAAAATAAAATCTGAACAACAAACTAAACCAATACTAAAAACTACTGTAGCACATTACTGTAACTCTATATATCTACGAATATAGAGACACTATCTTGTGTATATTCATGGTATCGTATAGATTTGCACATTTGCAAAGAGTGAATGTATGTACAGATATTTAATTAACAGGATAAGAATGACAGAAACAGGCTAAGTGGCAACCATAAAGTAACTGATCATTTAGTTATTTATAAGCCAATATTTAATGAGAACTAGATGAGTGACAAATCATGTAAACATTTTACACTTCTTCAAAATTAATTAATGATATTTTTATATATCTCAAACTTGACGTGACATTTTGTTAATGATTAAAAAGTAATTAGCAAAATGCTCACTTACATAAGTGAGCATCATTCATTTCTTCATCTCTTACATAATCTAGTTACATTAGAAATATTTTCTCAACTTATCATTTGTAAATGATGCGTTACGTTAAAAAAAAGTACATTAAGAGCAATTTAACCACCAACCACCCGCTGAACCCCAACACTATGCAGAAGTGCTGCTAGTTAAATTATGTGAATATGTAAATAATAGAGACTGTATTAATTAGGCTTATTTTTTTTTAGCCACTGTGGGCAAATGAGTCCAAAAACACAACTTCTACCTCAAAAATATGGTGTCTGCAGAACGCAAAAGCAGACTGACAGCCGAGTGATGTATTCGATCTTGAACACTTCATGGATCTAACAATCAAAAAGTCAGTTTGTTTGATTTTAGGCAGACCACGCCCAGAAGAAGAGTGGTTGTCATGGGGTTAATGTGTGAAATAACATCTTAATTGTGTTATCAGCCGTGTGATGAACTGGCAACTTGTCCAGGTTGTACGCTGCCTCTTGCCCAATGTCAGCTGGGATATGCTCCAGCCCCCCCCCCACCCCTGCTACCCGTTAGGATAAGCAGTCACGGACAATGGATGGATGGATCTATTATCAGCTTTGTATAAACTTTACAACACTCGTCAGCAGTTAAATGAGGCCTGCTGAGTGGCACGGTGCTGCTTGTAGCAGGGTCAGCTGTGGGTCATGTTGTCCGCGTGGTGTTCCACCTCCCTGTACTTGAATCTTTCCAGCACTGCAGGCTCGCCCAGCCTTTAACAGCAGGTTGGTACTCAAACATGACCGGAACAATCAGAAATAAGCATCACAGGCTGAAGAGCAGAGTCTCTGCACAAACACTTGCACAGACTAACAATAAGTAATGACCAGGATCATTTTAGGACAATATATGTGTTATTTTAGGTGAGAATATTATTTTCTGCGTGCTTTCAAACCTTTACAGATAAAAAAATATGTAGGAAATTTTACATTTTCAGAGTTTTTAGTAAATTATTCATTCAGTAGTACATATTAATGTACATTAACACATTTAAAAATTCTTGTAAATTACTGTAAGACACCCTAGACCAGTGTTTTCTCCTGGGGACCCAGTTTTTTAAATGACAGACCATCGTGACCCATAATGAATAAATTCTGATAATAGTTCATTTGTGCGTAAATTAATGTTCCTGGCTATTTTTACATCACCCTATATTATCTTGACACTTTTTTATTGAAAACGTACTGTATATACATGTTAAACCTTATAAATGAGCAATACATTCTATGGCTGCAACTAACACTTAATTATTTTCACAGTTGATTAATCGGTCGATTATTTTCCTGATGAATCAATTAATTGTTTGTTATTTGTTTTAAGATGTCAGAAAATTGTGAAAAATGTTGATTATTCCAAAACTAATTCTTATTCTGTCTTACGTCCGTCCGTGTGCTCCACGTTTGCACCTATTTGGGGATTAATAAAGTATTTCTATTCTATTCTATTCTATTCTATTCTATTCTATTTTTCAACTACTGTCATTATCAATCAATCTGTTGAACACCTTCTCCATTAATCAAATAGTTGTTTGGTCCATAAAAAGTTGAAAAATGGTGATCAAAGTCCAAGATGATGTCCTCAAATGTCCTGTTTCACTCACGGTCCAAAGATTTGGAGTAAAGAAAATTTAGACGCATAGGCATTTAGACGGAATTAACAGCTTCTTTTTTTCCTCTTATCAATAAAACACGTTTAAAGACTTTATAATTAAAGCTGTACTGCAGATATGAATCTTACATTTGCAGAATTTCCTCTAAAGTATTTTTTTTTATTTTGGGGACCCAAATAAAATCTCATGTGACCCACCTGAGGGTCCCGACGCAGTGTTTGGTAATGACAGCCCCAGACCTTAAATCAAGGAGGACCATAGATATCCAAATGTGACTACAGAATCATGTCAAAGATATTTCCCTCACAAGTGGAAAATGTAGAGAAAAGCTCAAATGAGCTGCCTAACACAACAGTTTACGCAAATATTCACCTTCAAACATATTTTGTCTCTGGGAGATTATCAGCTGCAGCTTAAACACACATCAGACGCTCGTAAGAGCCACACAAGTAGGATTTGAGCGAATGTCTTAGCATCAAGCAGCTTTGGGAACTCCAATCTGATTTGCAAATAATGACTTGACTAACTCAGTCTAATTGTAGCAAAAAATATTGCTAACAAAACAGTATTTGTCACACATGGATTAGCCCACACAGTAAAGTCTGGGAGTGAGCTCCACGCTGTGTTTGATAGGCTGACTGACCTGAGTTTGGCTCCTGATCAACATCTCGTACAGTGGGTAACTTTCCTCATTAGAAAAGTTCAGTTTTTGGGGTTTTTTTTTTTTCAGTTCAAACTTTTCAGTTTGTATACAGCTGTTTCACATGGTTTCTTCAGTCTGGGGTCACAGACAGTGTTACACCAGATTAGTCACCATCAGTTTAGAATGAGGACATGTGAAAATCTAAAGTCTGCGGCGCTGACTGGCCAATCAAAGCACCAGCAGAAGATCAAGAAATAACATGTCATCAACACAGCAGTTTCATACTGTGGGCTGTTTACTTGTGATGATTTTTTACAGTTATGAATAAGTTACCTCCCAAACATCCAGAACATTTTTCAAATCAAATGGATGAAACAATAAAGTATAGAAAAGACAATTCCTTGATGCATCTATCAGTGCATCTCATGCATGACGGATGCGACAAGACGAAAACAACATATATAACAAGATGAAAGTGATGGAAAAGACGTAACAAGACGAAAGAATTAAGTAGCAAGAAAAGATTAGATTAGATTAGATCAACTTTATTGTCCACCGTGGTGGAAATTCATCTTCGGCCTCTCACAGACATCAAAGATGTAGCAAGACAAAAGAGGCATATGACAAAAAATGAAGTAAAAGATGTAACAAGACAAAAATGAAGTGAAAGACATAACACAAAAAAACATAAAGATACAAAGGGTGTAACAAGACAAAAATATGTAACAAAAAGAAAAGTTATGTAACAAAACAAGTAACATGTAAAAAGACAAAAATGAGGTAAAAGATGTAACAAAACAAAAAATGACATAAAAAGGCAAAACAAAAAAGACATAAGATTTAAAAAAGCAGTAAAAAAAAAAAAAAAAAAAAAAAAAAAAAAAAAAAAAAAAAAGAAAATGACAAAAAGATGTAACAAGACAAAAAAGATGAACAAGATGCACAATGTAAATGGTGTAACAAGATGAAAAAGACATAAAAGACATGACAAGATGAAATGAAAGAGAAGGAGACTCGACCATGAAGAAAAAGTAATGTTCAGAAACAGCTGATAAAAATGTCCTTCACAGGGCGACATTTTACTTTTATTCTTTAAGCCCATTTCAGAGCCTGTACTTTTTCACTTTCACTCAAGTAAAGAAGTTGAATCAGTACTTGAGTACTACTTTTACCAGAGTCTTTACAGTCTTCGCACAAGTACCTGTACTTCTACTTGAGTAAAGAATGTGTGTACTTTTGCCTCCTCTGCTTGTAAATCTCACTGTTTTGTTGGTGCATATACAGACAAATGGAAAAAGAAACTGACTGCATTGCAGGTGAGAGAAATTGTAAATGTTGCTTAATATTCCTAAATTTAAATTCTACTTATGTAGATATTGAAGGCAATGACATCATTTTGATAAGATGGTGGCAAAGTGATTGAAGTATGAAACACATGATTTGTTCAAGATGATTTCTGCCAAATTAAATCTGGATTTAAAGGAAGTAATGCACTAATTGCTCATGTTCAGTGTGCAACTCAGTGACTCCTGATAGAGATGGTACACTGCTGACTTTGGAATGAAAAATGCATTATGTTATCATGTATAATTTTTCAGTGAAAAAAAAAATCTCAAACAGGTGTTCAGAGCCTCTTTTTAAGTATTCGAAGGCATCAAGGTCACGTTAAAGAGAGGGCACTCGAGATGCTCCATGTTGTGGTTGCATTCAGCTTTTCAGTAAATATCTATTTCTACCATGTAAACTCACTCATACAATGTGTAAAAAAAAGGCACATGGGTGAGTTCATTATCTTTTGGGGACAGTTTTTAAGGTTTTTCTATCATTCTGTGGCTTTCCATTAGCGTTTCTTACGTATTCAAGGGCAAGTCAATCGAATGTTTTTGCATCCAAGTGCTGTTTTCACAAGCCCTTATTAAACTGTTTTCCCTCGTGAATTGACAGAGGTTTCTGCCATAGACAGATACACGATATGAACCGGATACCAGACGCAGAGACAGCGACCCTTCAGTCCAATGAGAACTGCTTCCCTGATGCATATGCCAAAACTGTTTGTCACGGCAAGACCAAAAGTAGCCACAGGGAAAATTTGGAAGCCAGGTTTAGTGACAATGGCCTGTCTAGTTCCATCATACATGTATGGTTTGTGCATCATAACGTTGCTACATATAAATCTCCTAGTAGGCTTGTTCATATGCTGATACAGTATCAGAAATACCTCCTGTTCTGGCAAAAATGCTGGATCAGATCTCGGTGAATATGTGAGTCTCTTCACCAGTCTGATACCATGTAATTTATTATCCTCCAAACGGGACCCTGCTGCTTCCCAGTAGTGCCCCATACACCTTTTTTTTTAGAATTTGAGCTAGACCATACAATGATGATAGCAATTATATCGCATCCATACAGGGTTAATAGTATACAGCTGTTAAAAAACACACTGGTATCGAGGGTTGGGCCGATGGACGATACCATCAGTTAGGTTTAGGCACCAAAACTACTTAGGTTAAGGAGAGATCATGGTTTTGGTTAGAATAAGTACATTCTGTTACGTAAGGCATTAATGTAACGTCAAATGCATGGTTATCATTGTGAAGTGGACAGTTTGGTTAGGTTTAGGCACCAAAACTACTTGGTTAGGTTAAAGTACCAAGAAAGGGCATGCTTTGGGTTAAAATAAGCATGTTCTGTCATGTAAGTCACATTAACTAACTCATTAATGAAATGTCAAACATGTGGTTATCATTGTGAAATGATCGCGGTTTAGGTTAGATTTGAGCAACAAAAAGACTTAAGCTTAGGGACAGATAACAGTTTGGGTTAAAATAAGTATGCTGCGTTACATAAGTCAAGTTATGCAAGTCCACCTGGGAAATGTTGTGAAACAGTCACAGTTTGGTTAGGCTTAGGCACTAAAACTACTTTGTTAGGTTTAGGGAAAGAGCATGGTAGGTTCAATATGTTACGTAAGTTGTTAATGTAACGTCAAACACATGGTTGTCATTGTGAAATGGTTGCAGTTTGGTTACGTACAGGCAACAAAGCTACTTAGGTTTAGGGAAAGATAAGGGTCCGGGTTAAAATAATTATTTTGCGTTACATAAAGTTATGCAAGTCATGCACCAAAACTACTCGGTTAGGTTTAGGTGCCAAAAACTACTGGTTAGGTTTGGGGAAAGATCATGGGTTGGGTTAAAATAAGCACCTTCTATTACTTAAGTCATATTTTGTACCTTGTTAATGTGATTTTAACACGTGGTTATCATTGTGAAATGGTCGCAGTTCAGTTAGGTTGAGGCAACAAAACTACTTAAGTTCAGGGAAAGGTAACTGTTTGGGTTAAAATAAGTATGTTGCATCACATAAGTCAAGTCATGCAAGTCATGTAACGTTAAACACCTGGTTAATGTTGTGAAACAGCCACAGTTTGGGTTGGATTAAAATAAGTATGTCAATTAAGGGACGTCCTCACATGACTCATAAATCCTAGGGCTACTAGAGGTTTCTGCCTGACAAGAGATGTAAATAAGGGCTGTAATAAGCTGCTTGCACAGACGACCTATAGGCCTAGGGATGTTTTTCTGGTGAGAACTGGCTGTATTTATGAGATCTGTAGTCTTAGTTTTGAGATGGAACACCACTGGTGCGAGGTAGGGGCCACCAGTGGCCTCACCATGGTTCCACTGCTTTATGTTCACTACACAAAAGCATTACAATAAATTAGACAGTGGTATATTGATGCTTTAAAAACGCTCCACATGCATCTTTTATATTTTCGAAAGCTCCCATCTTTGCTTCCTTCCTCAAAGGCACCTTCTTGACCGCCTCCCTGTTTTATGGTCTATCTGTTTTTGACAGTCTGTTCGCTCACCGGCCACATGAGCCACGCTCCTCGTATAACATCACTCACCGCAAGTATCAACCCGGATTGACGAATGATCGGAACCGGGCCCTCGACAGTCGTGGCCACTGTGAAACGGAGGGTAATATGAAAATACATTTAAAGCCTGTCACCACGGCAGAGACATCAGGCATTAGTTTACAGCGTGCCGTGATGGGTTTCGGCATATTTCAAGATAGACTTCTGGACAGGAAAATGAGGCAGCCATGTTTTGATGATAGCAGACAGCTGCTGCTATTTCCTCCGAGTTTCTTAGCTGGAAGGTGATGAAACACCTGGCATGTGTTGCCCCTCCAACCTTTCACTGCCTGTTTTTTTTTTTTTTTTTCCTTACTCACTGGTG
>JAJHUR010139403.1:0-12450 GCA_027495735.1 Lutjanus campechanus
TCTAGTCATAGACTACTCAAAGCGCTTTTACAACTACGAGTCACATTCACCCCATTCACACACACTTTCACACACTAATGACACAGATGGCTTCTTCTAGAAAGACCCAACCTGTGCATCAGAAATCATTCATACACATTCATACACCGGTGGCGCAGCACCGGGAGCAGTTCGGGGTTCAGTGTCTTGCCCAAGGACACTTCGACATGTAGACTAGGGGAGCCGGGAATCGAACCACCAGCCCTCCGATTGGGGGACGACCCGCTCTACCACTGAGCCACAGCCGCCCCGGCTTATATTCAACCAGTGTTGACCTCCACACTGCCAGTGTTAGACAGAAAAACCAAGAGAACAACACTGCTCTTCCTCTCACTCCTTTCCTCTCTGGACTACAGTGACCCCTGTTCAGTGTTGGAATACCTTCTTATGTTGCATAATACATATTAGAATTCTCTTTTTGATGGTCATAATAACTAGAAGAACACCTTGTGCTTTTATACTATATAGTGATATAGGACTGAGAGTTCTTTCTTTACGTATGCTATTCACACTTATTCCCACGGTGCTTCTGCACTACAAATCCTGAGAATCCCATAATAATGTTCTGCAAAGCTTAGATGAAAGTGGAGCAGTCCTGGAAAGTAAATTATTTATTTCTTCTCACAGTATATGTCTTACCTAAAGACTTTAGTAAACAACATATGTTAAGAGATGTATCGTTGGCACAACACTGTACTGTGCTGCATATAAGGACTTTCCTCTCACTGTGTGAGATTTCACACTTAACAGTCAGCTGGAATTTATTTTGAATAATTACTGGATATTATACAGTATTTTGTTGTGTTTCCTAACCCTGGTGTTTGGGACTCACTGCCCTGCATATTTCAGATGTTTCCCTGCTCCAACACACCTGAGTCGGATGAACAGGTCGTTATCGGGCTTCTGCAGAGGCTGGATGACGAGCTGATCATTTGAATAAGGTGTGTTAGAAGAAAACATGCAGGGCAGCGAGCCTCCAGGACCAGGGCAGGGCAACACTGATACTGAACTGATCACGTGGGACAACAAAGTGAGCTAAGAGAGCAGGGAGAAGAACACAAATGTGTTTCTTGGTACATGTAAATTTAAGAAGGAATATTTCAATTTTTCACAAAATAACTGATATCAGATGAAAATGAGTTTTCTAGGCTAATTCAGTGATTTAAAGTTCTTTGCCCCCAAATCTTATTTATTTATGTATTTAGTCATCTGTTTGTTTACATATTACTCTTCTGTCAGTGAGCAAGTCCCTGACCAGAAGAGCTTGAGAGTCTTAATGTGGAACATCTGCAGGACAGAGTTTCTCTGATGTAACGTCTTATCAGCTACGGGGAAGAAAAAAAACCAAACACTTATAGGACCTATATATGGTAGTAATGATAAAGATACAGAAATAAAAAATAAAACAACACAAACATACATAACTTTATATATAAAATGTATTTAAAATTGAGACATGATGCCACTATCACCACAATAAAGCAGAAACATTTAATAAATAAATAAATACATAAATACAAACCTATGGAACATATCCAAAAAACATAACTTGCCATGTGCTTTACTTACAAACAACTTAATGTTCCCTTGACTCGTAATTCTTATAATTATGCTGTATAAGACATAATGCAATGAGTTATTTTCTCTCTTTCTTTTCCAAACAGTTGTACACAGCTCTGTTGTTGTACTGATGAAATAGTGCTGTAGAAACACAAATTCAGCTGAATTAACCATGTGATCTACTGCAGTATTCCACCAACCACAATCAGTATTTTTCACCTGGCTTTCATTTGTGCTGGACATGATGTTGTTTGACACAGGATCATTATTTGATTTAACTCTAGAACAGCCGAGGTGTTCATCTTGACCATTTTCAAATATGTGCAGTAACTTTGTTGAATTTGCTGCTACTACCTGACTTTTCCTAAAAGTCAGCTGGACAGCTGCACAGCTGGAGACGCACTTTGGTTGCTTAGCAACTCGAGTTCCAATTTCTTAACAATAAAATGCAAATAATTAATTAATTAGACTCAATTAAAAATAAAGTAGGGGAGACTGGGGATGGTTGTAACACTTTTTGTCTCCACACCTATAATTCACTGAATTTAAATGCTGAAACAAAGCAGCCTTACTTATTACAAACAGCAATGTTTCCAACTTTTTTGGTTTTATAGTTGTACTCATTTCCAGCCTTTTCCCATAGGCTGTGATTATTTTTGTGATGGTTCTAGGTGGAAATGTGTTATTATTCAGGTTAAGATATGTTTATAATCTTTCTGGCACTTCTAGTGTTAAGGTTTTTATTTGAGATTCATGTAACAAAATATGAACAATTGAAGTATTTTCTTCTTTTCTCTAGCCGAGTGATTGGCTATCTGCTGGGCTGTCTGGCTGGACAGCTCCATGATTCCATTCTATTTTTTCTTTTTTGGGGGATTTGTAGAAAGACTGAGTACTGATGTAGTTGATTCAGTCGACTCATAGTGTTGATAACAGAGCGTGCAGGATGTAAGGCACGGACGCTTTTGTGCAAGAAAGATTTGAGAGACTTTCAAATCTCCAACTACAGTCATTCCAAAGATGAAAGTCCCTCCCATTATTTTTATTTTCTTGTTTTTTTTTTGTTTTTTTTTTGGTTGCAAAAAATATTAGCCAAGTCAGTCAGGCAGACAGATTTTAGCAGCTATTCCCAGGCTGCACTGTGCAGAATGTGTGGCGGGAATACAGATTTTTTTTTCCTGACATGCTTTGTACTGTTCTATTTTAGCCTCTTCAAACACTGGGAGACATCTCTCCATAGAAATGAACCAACCAGGCGAGTCTCCCCTGGCACCGAGAATTATGCAGCAAGTTACTGGAGCGATGTTTCTACTATTCTCTGCAGTACATATTACACAGACACTCACACACTCTGGGACACTCATATGCTAAGGAAAAATAATCCACACACACACTCAGACGCTCACACACTCAATGAGATGCACACACAAGCACGGATGGGAGCATGGCTCATTTGAAACAGGCAGGAAAATAAGAGCTGTGTGGCTGTTTGTTGTTAGTGGGGGTAAACAGACAGAATGAAGTGTTGAATGGACAGAGTTTCGGATATGGACGGCAGCACAGACACACTGGGGTTAGTAAACATGAACTCATTTACTGACATTACCATGCAAGATCCATATTGAAGTCCTTCTCTTTTTAAACACCATCACGTAAAGCACAGTTTTAATGTGGACTCCTCCTCCTCCTTTCCTCCACTTCTTCTGCATTTGCATTCCAGCAGATGGGAGGGACAGACAGAAGAGGAGTGGAAAGGAATGAGGAAGGTCCAGAGTGTCATCTGGAAGTTAGTGGAACAGCCACCGAGTGGATGTTGGAGTGATTTTGGATGACTGCAGCATTGCTCGAGTGGCCGGCACAGCTGTGTGGTCACTTAAATCATGTTAAAAATAGTCCAGAAGTCAAGTTAAGTTGACTTTGATTCAAGATTATTTAGTTGAACTTTTCTCAAGGTCAACAATCTACTTTGAGGCTGATGAAAGTTTGGTGTCAGTTTGTGCTCACACAGATTCAGGGGCTAAATAATCTGTGAACCTGTTACTGTGCATTAGATGAAAACTTCTCCCCAAAAGCTGTGGCACTATTGAACTGAGACATCTCCTGTGATAAGTGTGATAATGTACAGTGAGCAGGTCAGTATTGTGAAATAAACTCGGGATCCTGCATCACCGTTTCAGAATTGAGCATTTAACAAAGCCATGTAATAATGTGAAATAAACCCTGATTGGTCAATTACAGTATACAAAGGTCTGGTATTTCTGTAGTAACCATGTAATAAGCAGCATAATGTACAATGAGCAGGTCAATATTGCAAAATAAACAGCAAAATGGGCGGGTCTTGAATCATCCTTATCTCTGTCAAATGCTTTTGCATCTCATTAATTTTATTTTATTGTTCACTGTTTCATACCCTTTAGATTGCATATGTTTATATTGCTTAGATTTTGTATCTTTTCGTACTGATTTCTTTCTCATTCCTGTCTTATTTATTCTTTGTAAATTATATGTGAGACTTAAATACAAACGAGCCATTTGAGTTGGACAGTGTTTGCACAATGACAGAGTTCTTGAATAAAGTTTTCAGGGGCTTTGCATCATCATTTTGCTAATTTTGCATCACACCTAAAAAGGGTTTAGACAACATTTAACAGGCAAGAGGTTTGGCTTCTATTGATAAGTCAAAACATTGTTTTCTGAGAAAACAAAAAAGAATGAAATCATTTGAAAAGTTTATTTCAGTCATGTTGGCACTAGCACTGAAAAGAAAAGTTCCAGACCTAGTTCTGTGTTACTTACTTGTTTCAAAGTCCTGTTTCTATTTTTATTTTGCACATTCATAGTTTCAGAGTTTCATTAGCCATGGGGAATCTCATGAGGGCTGATTTCCACAGTATTTTTTTTTTCTATTTTTCTTCCCTCCAATTGGTTGGTTTCAATCCGATTCCAGGTAGCACTGACAAACTTTCTAAACAGTCAAATTTTGACACCTGTAGTGACTATTTTGATTCATTTTGCAGTCAATTTTCCTAGAAGATTGTCATGGGAGAAGAGAGGAAATGACTATGCGCCATACACCCGCCCCCCAACTGTGAAACGCTGTAATTGCATTTCAGCTTTGCATCAAAGAGTTAATGAATGCAGGATAAGGCAGGACAGCACGACAAACTGGCGTCCGCAGGTGAAAAATGACCACAGGGTCTTGTCTTAAAGACTAGAGTGGGCCACAATAACTCACTGGAATAGGTTCAAGTGCGCATCAATCACTCCCCCATCCAATCAAAGAAGCACAGATGGCGGGGCTCGCCATCAGCAGAGTTGTGATTGGGTTAGAAGGGGCACAGCACGGAGTCTGTTGGTGCATTATCGGCTTCAATCACAGTAATGCACCATGCTCCCACAACGACCTCTGGGGTGTGTGTGTCGTCCATATATCATCACTGGACCCACTGACCAACACACTCACACGCTCACTATCTCACCTCATATCCTGGCACTGAGGGCGCAGACAAACAGGCACACAACATGGCACAACATGCATGAAATAGCTCATACAGACTATTTCAGAGCATGAACGTACACCAAAGTAGTCTATCATGGAGCGTGTGAAAGAGGAAACAGGATTAGAGCTGTGGTTGGCTGGGGCAGAGACCTGCGGCGCAGACGCAACGCTCCATCACCATCTACAAGCACTTCTAGAGACAGAGAGACAGCAAGAGGCTGAGATGAAAAGGAGGATTCTCTCCTCTTTTATTTCAGTCCCTCCCACCGCTCTTTATCTAACCCTTGACTTAGATGAATCCTGTTATGGTGTGACGTGAACCTGGGGCGGCAGAGAGACATAGACAGACAGACAGAGGGAGAGAGGGGAGCTGATTCATACAGCAGAGGCATAATGTGGACACAGCCAGAGCAGCTACAGACAGACTGATTGACAGACGGGTCAACGGTTTAATGGGCTGACTGGTCAGCAGGCAGACTAGCTGGCCGGTGAGCTGATCACATGGAAGTGACTGTGCGGTAAAATTTATCTGACTCATGGCTCGATCAAACCTTTTAGGGCACCCCAGGGCTGAAATCTGTTGTGCAAAGACACCACCTTTTGCTTTTTGTGCATTGTGTAGCAGATTATTACTTGACAGCGTCATTATCTATGTTTGGATCAAAGGTCCTCTTAGGCCCAAAAATTTGTGCCTGAACCTCAAAAGACCTGGAAAAGTGCTGCCTGGAACTGAACCAAATCAGTTTAGAATTTGAAAGCTGGGATCCGAGACCCTAATCTTATGATACCACACAGATCTCGCCATCTACACATCTTCCAGGGATTTTCTGAATACAAAATAGTTTCTTGAGTTGTATCGCCTTACTAGGAATGATGTTCCTGCTCTTCTCCTACACTTTAAAACCGAATGCTCAAATGAATTATTTGTAATAACTTTAAATTTGTTTAGAAGTTGTGGTAACTTAAAAATGTTGAGTGGTAGGAGATTTTTCTTTCTTTTGTATTAATCAAACTATTAATGTTTGATTAATGAGGGAAATACGGTCCCTAAAACACAAATATTTTAAGAAATAATAAAAAAAAAAAACTCTACCATGATAAGGATACTATATATATGATACAAATGTTATCAGTTCTGTTAACTTATTGCAATAAGCAGAGTGAATGAAAATTGTATTTACTGAAAATATTTGGCTTGCCTTCATCAATAATTTTAATTGAAGTGTAATCATGGCTGTTATTTTTAAAACAGGTTTCATTTTGGAGGTGAGGAAACAGCTGTGACTCTTTCATTTCTCTCAGTTGGTATGGCACCAATATCTGCCCCTGGTCTTGGGATGGTGGTTTTTGTTTTATAACTGTAACAGAGTAATAAGGTACTAATGGATGCAGTGGGTAGCATTAATATCAACTACTGTTCCCAGGTATTATTATTAAGCTTTATAATCCCCAAGTATTTCAACTGTGTAAGACATTTCTGATAAAAACTACTAAGTACTTTGTACTTTATGATATCTAAAAGTTTTATATTCAAAACATACACTGAGCTCATCAAATATGCACCGTCCGAGTTTAAAGTCTCCGGCATGAGAGAAAGGAATGTGTCTGCTTCAAAGGAACTTTCATTTTCATCAAATATTTTCGAACAGCTGAATTAAATTAATATGCAGTTGGACTTCATAGGGGAAACACAGGCTAATCTCCCCTCTTCATTATTGGGTGAAATGTATGAGTCCTTTCTTATTATTCTTCTCTCCTCAAAAAAGGTCCAGCATCAGCAGTATGTGAAGGAGCCCGGCCACCTGCAGGATTGAAATTACATTTAGAGGTTCATTTTAGCTATTTTTTAAATGAAGTGCATTTCTGAATTTTGAGCCTCAACTTTATATTTAATATCATTCTATTATTGCATTTATATGAAACAGGATTTGTGAATGTGTATTTTACACAGCCACCAAATAACTACTTATTTTATTTCCCAAGCAGATATAGCAAAAATAACAGACTTTTCAATATTTCATCTCACCACAGGAATCATGGTTACACTTTCCATGAAGGTCATGTCTATAATGCATTATAAGTACATTTATCATTATAAAAAATGCAAAGATCCTGAATTATGTGCATGATTGCACATGCAAGTTATAACATGGTTTGCAAAGTATTATACAGTAAGTGGTGGACATGATATAAGTTCAGCATTCATAATGCTTTATAGCTCCATGCCAAAGTGACAACAGTGTTTGAAAGACAAATCTCAGCCTCAGCATATTATAACTACTACAACTTTAGCAAGTTATGAAGCATCATACAGCTAATAACCTTATACAGTACTGTCACTTCACCTAAAGCTCACAGTCATGCTATAGCACATTATTCATGTTTATGAGACATTATTCCATTTTAGGAACTTTTTAAAAATAGCAGTTGTAATGTGCTGTGTTTCTTTGGCATTATGAATGCTGAACTTTTAATACATTATGTCCACCACTTGTAATACTTCATAAAGTTTTATGAAGCCTTATGAATGTATTATATGGTCTTATGAATGTGCATATAATGCATTAGAGACATGACCTTATACCGGAATTACAAATTTTGAAAGTAAATGCAACATTTTGATGGATAATTTATCTACATATATACATATATATATATATATATATATATATATATATATATATATATATATATATATATATATATATATATATATATATACAATTCTGGAAAATGGAAAAAGGAAAATGGAAAATTCTGATTCCTGACTGATTCTTCAGCAGTTCTCAGTGGGTACACTTGGTTGCCATCTGGTTCAGATTCTGCTAACTTCAGGATCTCTTTGGCCGAAGGGAGAAGCTCAGTGAGCAGTGGGATGTCCTACACTGTCTCCCACACTATAAGAAACACTAAACCTGGACTTAATTGCCACGCCGGCAGTAAAGCAGCACCGCTTCATAACAGTACAGCAAAAAGTTGGCAAAACAGACACATTACTGATAAGCGGCAACACGCTGTGAAATCATAATGGCAAAATAATTAGCACGCGCAATTACACAGCGTAATAGGAGGCTCAATGAGTGCTAAGCTAAACCTGGAAGATGGTGGGAGGGTGAGATAGAAGAAGAGAGAGTGGATACAATATGGATATATTCACAAAGCAGACACTATTATGTGTCCGCAAAGACAGGAAGTGGGCTGTGGGAGGTTTATCATATTAGTTAATGTAAAGGTTATCTCTGCTCTGATGGTTGAAGAGAGACTTATCTCAGCTTTAATTGGTGATTGGAGGGCAAGGAAACGGTTTATAATGGAATACATATTACCAGGACATATGGAAGGGCTTTACTGTGTGATGACCCTCTCTGGACAGGCCTCTTTGGCCTCTCTAAGAGCTTGGTGGGTGGTGGCAGGTCATCACAGAGATTCAGCTCATCTGTAAGCTGGCGACAGTCAGACACTCTTTCTCTCCTCCAAGGCTTGCTTGTTATATGTTTAGCCTGTCTTTAGATCAATTTTAATTGTAGTTAAGTAATAGAAACTTATTTTTTGTTATAATGTGTGGACTCCCCACCATGGTCCAGCCTTTAGCCAGGTTGATTACAAGTAATCACTATAATGATAGAATATATGATAATTTGAACGGTGTTACTGTATATGTACATTTATTTTAGTATACTGATGGAAAAGCTCCCCCTGACTCCCCCTCCATACAAATCAAAGCCAGCAGTGCAGTTCAGCTCTCAGCCATTAGTGACACAATACAATTCTTGGTCATTTTCCTACTTTTCTAACTATTCATACTCCTTTAGCTGCTTCACCATATAAATTAAAGCTGGTGGTAATTCAATTCAACATCGGCTTTTCAACAAACCTTAAAATATTCCACATCTTTCATACATTATGGATATTAACTCTGAAAGTCAGCAAGGCAGTTCAGCATCAGCTTTTCAGTATCCAGCCTTCACACAATTATTCAGAGATTTTCTTCTCTATTTAGAATATCTAATCATTTAAACAGTGATATGTTTACATGTTTAGTTGTTATATACTGGCTCTTCTTCATTCAAATTAAAGCTAGCAATGTAGTTTAGCTCTCAGCTTGTAGTATATTTTGCATCCGTAATCACTTTTTAGTTTAATGTCAGCTTTTCAAAAAAACCTTTAAATATTCCACATCTAATCCTGATTTTATTCAAAAGCCAGTGATGCACTTTAATGCCAGCTTTTCAACATCCAGCATTCACACCACAATTTCCTCATAAATTGCCTTCTCTAATAACAATATCTCATCATCTGAACAGCAGTACACGTACATTATTATTCATTTTTATATACTGGAAAGAAACGCACAACCTGGCTATCCACTCATGATGTATTACATCTATTTAATTTTTCTAATTTAATTCAATTCAATTTACATTTAATTTTTTGTCCCTTCAAGTTTTTTCTTACTATGTGTTGAGTCTCATTCATAATTCTTTTGTTATTGCAGCAGCCTTTTTTACCTAAGCTTCAAGAGTAGGCCACCCTGACTTTCACTGCACATATTGTTTGAATATGTTACAAATAAAACCTTTGAATTCTTAACATTTATATCCTTTACCAAGTAATATAGAGTAAATATATGTTGTTTTCATTGCTACAACCTGCAAACTTTTGTATTTCACACATCTCTCTGCTGCAGGTTTTCACACAAATATCCCCCTTTATACTCAGTATTTACTCTATATGCGATCTGTATCTAGAGGAGCCCTTTCACTGCAAAAAGACAAACTAGTAGAGCTCACACAGCAGCTTTGTTTCTCTTGACCTCACACATGCCATGTGTCTTGGCAAGCTCTGTCAGCCTAATGCAGACAGAATCGAGATAACAAGAATACCAGGTGTGAATGCAAAGGCCCATGGTCATTATCCAGATGTATCAAGATATCAGGTGGAAATAAGGTCACCGATGGTGGAAAGAAAATCCCCACATTCTAGTTGTGACTTTGTACTGACCAAGTCAGTATTTAAATAGTGCTTCAACATATCTGGTTTACGGCAATAAATTATGACCAGTTATTTCATACTTTCACATTATCAGTTAATAACAGTCTGTGGTTGGCTTTTTACTTGGCTAACACACCTTTGAAACTGTAAAAAAACCTCACATTTATGCCTGTAAAGGAGCTAATTTATGCAGTTTCAAGTGGCAGTAATTTGTTTGAGTACTTATATAGAAGAACATTTTGTCCATGGGTATGATTATGCTTCTGTGCGTGTCTTCTCCTGTAAAGTCTATTTAACAGTCACTTGAGCGTCAGGGAAGCAATTGAGGAAATCAGAAGTAGGGAAGGAACAGAGCCGGTCAAGTAGAGTAGCATCATCCAGGCCTGTTCCATTTAGATTGATTTACCCCGAGCAAAGGGTCTGCAATTATTGCCTGAGCAATCTCTTCAAGTCAAGAGCACAAAATTAGAGTGGAATCACGCTCCTTCTCCTCAAATGCCTCGGTCCTGAACTGTTCTAATCCTGCTTCAACCATGTAAACTTTCTTTGAAAAGTGCTGCATAAATAAAGTTTATTATTATTTATATTACTATTTCTCCTCCAACTACATAGATGAGCTGACGGTGGATATGCAGGGCCCAGAAACGCAGTGACAGCCACAGAATGAGCTCCACTAGAAGGGAAACAACATCTACAGTACCCCGGGTATTCTGGGACAGCTTAGACAGAAATGCGCTGAGGCCACAACAGCCATTAAATTACGTACAGTCGTACTGTGCCTGATCACAGAGCTCCCATGAGTCACAGCGTCTCTGGAATATAAAAGGCATTTCATTTTGTCAGAAGTATTTCTAACAGGGGAAATGGAGGAGTCTGTTCAAGGCAGTCTCACCCAAATTCTTTCCCAGCATGCAACACCACCCAGCAAATAACATAATTCATCAAAATCATTCCATGTACAGTATATCAGTGAACCTGTTCATCATAATTGAGCACATCTATTATAATCTTTACATTTCTGGGAAGATTTTAATTTCCATTAGTATTTTTAAATACATCAAGATGACATTTTTGCATTTGCATGGATAGTCAAATGTTTAATAATGAGTGTTGATCTTTTTTTTTTGGTTGATTTGTTGACTATGTGAGTAAAAGTAAGTAAAGTAAGTGAAAAAAATGTAAAAGAAATTCTCTGATTTCAAGTTAACATAACAAGACATCATCTTGGACTTGGAAAATGCTGATCAACCACTTTCTAACATTTTATAAACCAAACAATTAATTGATTTACCAAGAAAATAATCGACAGATGAATTGATAATGAAAATAAACATAAGTTGCAGCCCTATCAGAATAATATAATTTTCTACCTATACACACCCTATGCCATATTAGCTGTTTGGAACTAGTCCAGTGCAAGTTGTATGTCGAAATATCTGTGCGACAACATGGGCTTAAAATTGAATCATTCGATATCAGTATCAAAATGAGAAAGTATCGTTATTAAGACTGCAATGATTCATTTATCAAATATGGATGTAACTCTCCGGGATACTAGGCTGTTTTGACAACTTAGTGCTGAAAATTCCTACATAATTTTGCACTTATTTAACCAACCTGGGGCTTTTGAGGCCCCATGGGGCCCCAAGTCATTCTTGTTTGTGACACAGACAAAAAAAAAAAAAAAAAAAAAAAAAAAAAAAAAAGTGAGGTTAATTTGCAGCCTTGACACAAGTCCTTAACCACTGAGCACCAATCCAACATTCATATTTTCAAAGATAATAGAGCTCCAGAGCACAAAGTGTGTTTGCATGAATTTATACAGTTGTGTGTCTCTGTGTAGAGTACGCTTGTGCATATGCAAGTGTAAATATACACCATGTTTATGCTTGCGTACTTGGTTTGTGGCTGTCTGTATGAGTGTGCATTTGTGTGTTGCCCATGTGCATGCGTGTGTGTACGTGCATGTGAGCCATCAATCCTATAAGCCTAACTAGATGTAAGCAGAAGGGCCAGTATAATCCAATAGATGCCCCTGTAAATAGGATAGACAACTATATAGATCAGCCAGAAGGAGTTATAACTCTACTTCTAATCAGATAAAAAGAGAGGCGGAATGAGGGAGGAGGAGGGAGAGGAGAGGATCTGAAGGAAGAGGAGGGTAGGATGTCATGTAAAAAAGGAAATGGAGGAAGGAAGGAGGAGAATATAAAAAAGAGTGATATGTCATAGCTACTGGAAGGTAAGAAAGCTAATGGTCAATTCTGGAAGAAGGGCAGATAGAGAGGATCAATGTGGGTAAATGATAGAGAGAGAAAGAGTGACACA
Source organism: Lutjanus campechanus (assembly GCA_027495735.1). Taxonomy (NCBI): domain Eukaryota; kingdom Metazoa; phylum Chordata; class Actinopteri; order Lutjaniformes; family Lutjanidae; genus Lutjanus; species Lutjanus campechanus. The sequence goes on from JAJHUR010139403.1 coordinate 12,419, forward strand.
CGCACACACACACACACACACACACACACACA
>JAJHUR010139403.1:13282-33197 GCA_027495735.1 Lutjanus campechanus
GGAGGAAGGAAGGAGGAGAATATAAAAAAGAGTGATATGTCATAGCTACTGGAAGGTAAGAAAGCTAATGGTCAATTCTGGAAGAAGGGCAGATAGAGAGGATCAATGTGGGTAAATGATAGAGAGAGAAAGAGTGACACACGCACACACACACACACACACACACACACACACACACACACACACACACACACACACACACACACACACATACAGAGAGAGGGTTGCATTAAGTGTTTCCTTTCAGCCCACCCTAGCATGGCCACTTCGGCTGAAAACTATATTAAAAGCCTTGTTCTGTGTCGGTATGTTGTGTGTGTGTGTGTGTGTGTGTGTGTGTGTGTCTGTGTCTGTGTCTGTGTTTGAGGGGTTGTTTGGGGGTCAGGTAAGGAAAAAAACCTAAGAAATACAAAAGAAGCAGAGAAGCGGAGAAAACCAGCGTCATCTCCTCTCCACCCCAGCATTTCTCTTTCTAATGTAACCTGGTGTGTATTCAAGCTTTAAACACAGAAGAATCCCTTCAGAATTAAGATCACTCCTTCACCTGTCACTCCCTGCTCCTTCCTTCCTCCTCCCCTCCTCTCTCTGTCACTGGTGATGGATGTTGCCTGCGCTTCAGACTGAAAAGGGAATAGACTGTTCTCTCTGTGCGTTTCACAGCAATCTGGAGCTGTCAATAGACACACATACACACAAGTGTGTGAAGCTGTCATGTCTCTATCAAACAACCTGCCTCATGCATCAAAGACTGGGAGCGAGACACCCGGAGAACACACAAACAGCAACAACAACTCAAAGTTTGTCCAAACTGTACAAGTTGCATTTTGGGCATCGAGTTTTTAATTGTTTGTTTAGAAACTTTTGGAAACTAGTTTCTTCTCTCAAATTCTCTACATTGACACAATCTAACTTTACTTCCAGATGCACATCACAGGACATGATCGGCGCAGACAGGTGAATTCCTACCCACTGTACGATTGAGGTTCAGGCCCCACGTCCTCTCTTTGTGGTTGCTGCTGTGCAGCTGACCCTGACCTCTGACCTCCCAGCAGAGGTCGATACATAGAGGGAACTACTGCATCTGGGTCTGACTTTCAGCTTCTGCAGCAAAATAGCAACACCAAGACACTCCATTCAGTTTGTGTTCATTTGATTTCAGCTGTGGTTGTGCAAGGTTGACACTCACTGAGGCGAGGGAGCACTTGTAGAAAGAAAGCAGGTAAATCACAGAAATAAAAAAAGAAGATATTTTTAATATTATTCCAACAGCATTACTGTAAAAAATAGCTTTGCGTGGGGAATTTGGCGGAGGGTGAGGCTGATGATGTTTATAACCACTGGCTCCAAGTTTTAAGGAATGTTGTCACTTTTTTTGTGTTATTTGGGGCTCTGAGTACACTGAGTACATGACTATTCCTCCTGATGTGGCCATGCAGTTTTGTTGTTTTAAGTGTAAATTGTACTATATAAGTTGTTAAGTTTGCAATTGTAATCAGTACTGTAATCAGTGGCAATTTGTTATTTGAACCATTGCAAAAATAATTATTTGTAATTTGTACCATTGCAATATGCTGAGCTCCACCATCAGAACCACATATGACATGACTATGACTGAAGAGAAGAGATCCTGACTGGGATCCTAAGTGACCACCTAGAAGCCAACCGTGAAACACAGACACCCAGACTTGATCCACCTGGGTTGGGTCTGTCTTGACTGAGGGTGTCTCGTGATAAAAGGCCGAAACACCCGATGATGTCGAGGTCCACAACTGATGACGTGTCGCACTGGCAGCTTCATGTGGTGGTCACCTCCAAGAACCACCCCACCACAGTGCTGAATCTTCAGGGACTGGAACACCCAGTCCTATCAACGAACCTGATGTTCTGTGAACATTGACATGCTGAGGTATGGAAGCTCTTTATGTCATCAAATAATACCAATTCAAGATGGACTGAAAACTGAACCACTAATGAAATAAATACTGACAATAACTGTTTTTAAAAACACAATTTTCATCTAAATGTGGTTCAGATTACGCATGAATCACACAAATAATATGAGAAAGCAAATAATAACTAATGGATCACTGAATAGGGATGACCAGGGCTTTACCTGCAAAAAAAACTCAAAGGGACACAAACTGAGTACAGAGAGACACATAATGGCCCTGTAGAAATGCAGAATGTGCATAAAGAGATGCAAAAAGAGACCACTACACAAAGATGCATAACAGTCACAGAGAAACATACAATAACTACAAAACGGTGCAAAATAACTACACTGAGACATAAAGTGGGAGGAAAAACAACCACAGAGTGGTGTCTTGGGTCCAGGGGCCCACTGTCATAAAAGTAAGAAGAAAATACAAATATAAAAATAAAAGCTTAACTCGAAACTAAAAAGATTATACTGTAAATACATACAGTGATAGTGTCCGGTAATATTTTGCACATGGTTAGTGCAAGTTTATGGTGCACTGTGTATTTTCTTGTTGGAGGTACATGAGTAGATGAGTGTTGAGAAAAAGGATTGAGAACAACTGTACAGTGAATCATTGCAGAAACATGTAAGCTACATACAGGTAAATATAGTCTATATTAAGTCTAAATATAGTCTAGATTCAGATAGATTCAGTTGAGTGTGGCCGTCAGCAGATCTCTCATCAGTATTGAACTGCCTGCATCTTGACTTTCTGATCTTTTTTCTTCACAATTTTTCTCTCATAATATGATTCACACAGTACAATCCCAGAGGAGTCTGTCACTCCGTTTGTGGGCAGATAAAACATATGTATGAATCGAAGTGATTTCTTACTTGTACACTCTGACAGTTTTTTTTGTTTTTTTTGCTACATGACACACACACACTTGATGGCAACCACCTGCTGAGATGAATGAAACTACAGATTGTTTAGGTCCCTTGTAGGGATTCTGAATTAATTCTTCTTTTTTGTGCGATAACTTCTGCTCTGTCCCTGTTCTGTCTCTATCTGTTGCACCGTTGCCCGTGAAGAGCCACACTGGTGCAAATGTTTCCTCGAAAAAATAGAGAAAACAGTGCTTTTGATAAAAACACATTCATGACACCAGCCCCACCGCACAACACATCATCAGCAGGGGTGTTTCAAGGCATTTTTGACAGGAGTAGCCCTTGTTACTGTCTTTCAAATTTGAGTGGCACCATACAAATATAATATTGTTGCTGTTGTACCTTGTATCTCCAGATTTTGACATTTTTCTTTTTCTTACATAAATCAATGCTACTGGTCACCCTTTATGCCTGTCTGTCGGTTTTACAAATATTTACACAGTTAAAAATACTCAGCAAACAGTTGGTTGAAAGTAAGGTCCCGCCTCTCACTGGACAGATAACCAATCATACCTGAGGATAATAGGGTGACGCTGTGGGTGGCCTGTTAGATTTCAAGGGTGGCCAGTGTGCAATCATGAGTGAGCACAGTTGAAAGAGTGGGAACACCTTGCATCATTCTAAGATAACTTCCTCTATTATAGTCAGACAAGATACACGAAATCTGGTCATAAGTTGGCTTCTCTAACCTTTACTTCACCAGTTCCCCCAGTTTGTGCAATCTCACATGTTACTGGAGGTGACTGCCTGTGGTCTTAGTCGATAAATGGCCAGCAGTTCAATTCAAGGGTTGGTATTTCTGCCATCCACTCCTGTCTTACGTCTCAAACCCTGCAGCTTTTACTCCAGCAGAGTAGGGTTACATAAAGTTGAATGTTGTGACACAGCTTATATGACAGCTTCCTCCATTTTGGACCTTAAAGTGTCTGAACTGTCGAGACAGTTTGCAGTTGTTGCTCGGTTGTGCAATTTTGAATGTCAGAGTTCACCAAAAAGTTGAAATCCATGCTAAACTGTGTGGATTTACTGCCACAGCAAGAGAATCCCCCGATCAAGATGATTCCATTACAAAAAATTAATTTCAGTCCAAAATTTCACTTTTTGTAAATGTTGTAATGGCCAGGCCCTTAGAGGAGTTCACTGTTGTCAGCTAGATTTCCGAGTAAGAAAGTCCTAAACAGTAATGTCGCACTGCCAACAGGGGTCACAAATGTGAAGTGGAGCTTGAAACAAAAGGAAACAAGCATTGATATAAAATGTCAAGCAGTAAAATGTGCAGTGACTCTATTTAAAGTGTCACATCAACTTTATTGTATCCATTATGTTACAGTGAGAGATACGGACTGACAACAGAAATGTACTGAAGTATGTGTCGATAATCCGGAGCAATCACAACCATGCTTGCTGACAAATAGCTGCTCCAAGTGACAATCAGATAGCATTCAGTGCTATCATCACTGACAAATGAAGTAATATCCTGCTTAGTTCTTGTAGTCCAATAACACCCACATTACTGACTAACTAGACCGTCTGGGTAAAAACAACATAGATCAGATTGAATTTGTCCAACTCTCTGATCTGTCTTGGCTGCAATGAGAATAAACAAACACTGTGATCGGCACTACAAGAACGCTCAGACTGCTGCTTAACCGGCTTGGCAGAGGTATAAAGATAGATCAAATTTGATTTTCTGCACTCCAAAGAATACTTGCGGATTGCTTAATTTGCCTTGACAAGGACAATATATCTGGTGGAGCATTTCCAAATATGGCTAAATGAAGCGCTGCACCAATATTATCCTGGCCTCGACCTCTTCTCAATGATCCACTGAGTATAAATGGAGCTTAAAGAGTTCAGGCAACACATGTTTATAGGGAAGGAAGACTGGAGAGTATGGGTTCATCTACTTTCTATGACTATCAGCCTTTCTATTAAGAAAAAATACTGTCATTCAAAGGCAGCAAACGAACTACAGAAACAGATCAAAATGTAAATTTCTAAGGCCTGTCAAGACATGGACCGCAGAGGACCTATGAATGTGTCTTATCTGGCAATTAGACCTTAGGATTGGACTTATTACTGCAGAGTGAGATCTGGGACATTTGGAGGCCAAGTCAGCACCTTGTCAACACCAGGCCACCTTCTTCTGTTGCTCCCTGGTCCACTTGACACTTGTGTGCCCAGTGTAGGCAATTTGAACAGTGGACAGGGTTCAGCATGGACACTCAGCGATTATGCAAGGTGCCTTGCACTGTGTGTTCTGACATGTTGCTATCCTAGCCAGTGTTAACTTTTTAGCAATTTGCAAATCAGTGAGCCTTGACCCATGAACCCACTGCTGGTTCCTTGGACCTTTTGGTAGGTACTAACCCCTGCATACCAGAAACACCCCACAAGACCTGACATTTGAGAGATGCTTTGACCGAGTCACTGACTGTTCACCTGCTGCTTAACATACACCACCCTTTGACATGGTGCCATAACGAGAATGTTAGTTACTTTACCTGTCAGTGAAGTGAATAATATTGATCATCACTGATAAGAAAATGAAAATGATGGGTTTGCCACCCATCATTTTCATTTTCTTTTCATTTTCACAGTCTCATAAAGACTAGGGTTTTCCATTGACAGACACCTGTGGTATTAAACCCACAAAACCAAAAAATTCAACAAAAGTGTAATCCACTTCTGCTGTTCTCCAGTGGGCAGCTAATTTCCCCACACTCCTAATACGACTGCAGAGCCACACTTGTCTCTCTCAAATGCAAATGTTTCAATTTCATCTCCGACTAAAATTAAATTGCGTTAACAGTTAGTGAATCCATCCTTTGCCGTTCGTTGTGCCTTGCTTTTCCCTTCTCCCCCCTTGCTCCCCATCTCCCCTCCTACTGGTGGCTGGGCTGTTATGAACCTAGCGTAGCCGTGACGCTCGAGATGTGAAATTGAAAAGCCAGTCGGCTGTTTAAATATCCCATTTATTGTCACACGCTAATGAAAACAATCTTTCACTGTTAAATTTGAATAGGCGAAATTGCATTTAAAAATACATAAACCAAGAGAGCCTGACAAATGAGAGATGATAGGGGGAGACAGTTGGAGGTAGGCAGGGGGGGCAAGTGTGGACAAGTAGAAGAGAGAGCTGGCGTGCTGCTCATTATGGAGGCTGGAGGTTCATCCCTGCTTAAAATACACAGTTCACCCTGTACCCAAACGGAACTTCTGTCCTCTCTTTCTTTTCTTCACCTACGTCACTATATAGCCCCAGGAGTGTCCAGTCCCAGCAAGCTAAATTAGTAAATACCAATCCAAATATGCAAAGTGCTGGGGGTGTATGCATTTTTGCTGCCTGGCTCTGCCTGGTATCTGAGCATTGCTTTTGTTGCAGCAAATAGGGAAGCTTATGGTGTGGTGTTATGTCGCACAAACATCTTAAATTGAAAAGGTGTTAGCAGGAACATGACCAGCTAGATTCCTCACTAAAGAAGGAGAGACTCAAAAAGAACAGTCTGGACACGCATCCTCATAAAACATTCAGAAATGACTCATAATTACTCATAAAACAAGTACCTCGGACACTGCGATTTATTGTTGCATAAGCACATAAAATGCTTGTTTTAACATCAGTCATCCATGTGATGGACATAAATTCAAAGCGAGCACACTGACCTTCCAAATACACTCATGTTAACATTAACACACAGCTCACTTGTGAAGTCGTCTCCCGGGATGACTGTCTGGATCCAAAGTCACACAGTGGGTACATCTCAAAACTGATTGACTTGCAGTTATTGACCTTATGTGTGCTTTGACTGAATGTTCTCAATAATGAGACTGTTCTTACCAAAATAATGATGGGTGTGTGTTCAAAGACTGAAAACAGCCAAGTTTTTTCAATCTCTATAAACAGATATCTGCATATGAAAGCCGAATCTGTAGGCAAGGGACAAAATTTTAGTATCAGAAGATTTTGGTTTCATTTGTAGTCCATTTGTAGTCTAGGTAGTACTGACAAATCACATTTGAGCAGGCTTTGGTTACATTGAAGGTAAATAGTCAATGCAGAAAGCAAAAGCAGGGGAACATGGGTCGAAATGGAATTTCAGTAGAGGTTCTTGTCAGGAACCCCTTAGGCATTGTGTAATGACAATTTAGCCTTGGGGTCAATGTTTCAGGGCCTCAGGTGTAGCCGGCGAATACGGCAAGCCTTTCTGCTTTGTGCACCAGCTATTGTTTACAGTCCAATTAGCAACTTGAGTCATGAGAATGGAGTTGGAGACTAATTTCTATAAACAGATATCTGCATATGAACAGACACAACATAAAAAGAAGCTAATAAAAAGAAAAATCATCATCAGACAATAGCCAATGAGCTCTGAGATTGAAGTTTTCTTGATAACGACCTCTATTGACTGTGCAACAGCTGTCTTAACCCCTAACCCCAAACCCTCATAACCAAAAACTTACAACTTTTTCCAACAACAAAAAATATGTACAAATGATACACAAGATTGCATGCACATGATACAAATACTGGTAAAAGTGCCTTTGAAACTTTCTTGTACTGCTTTATAGAATTCCATCACCAGTATCTCTAATGGTGCACCACTTGGTGCCGTTTTATGATTCGAGCGGCAGCCATGACAAAACTGTGGCCGTGTGCCGCAGATGGCCCTAAGTTGACAGAGCACTATACCAACAGTTGTGTAGACATCCTGGCACTATTGATTTAAACACAGAGGGATCACGCTACAGCAGAGATTGTACTATGATACTGCTGCTCACACTGTATCAGACTCATAAAGGCTGAAGCTATAGAGTCAGATACACACCCCTCCGTAGGAGATCAATAGCTGTGGTCAGATAAGGTTGCAGAGGTCTGCAGCATGGGGAAACAATCCCATGTTTAAAATGAGAAAGTGAGACGGAAACAAGATGAAAATATAAATAAAAAACAGAGGGAAGAGGTTTTGTTGGGGCCAGTTGGGAATTGACCCTTTGGCAAGAAAGTTTAACAGCAAACCACAATATTATCTCAAGAATACTGTTTGCAGGCTCCAACCAAGAAATAACAGGGAGATGTGGACTAGTACTTCCAATTTTGTTACGCAATGGTATCGCTGTTTAATTAATTTGGTCCAGTGTTTTGCATAAGCCATCTGGTACAGGGAACCAGTAAGATGAGACGAGATGGGACGAATTAATTCCAGGTGGACACTGAGGGCCAAGGCTAAATCAAAATCAAATACAGTCCTGGTTAGGATAAGAACTAAAAGTCAATAAGTCCTTGTAGTTCCAAGTCTAAAAAGTGGAGTTTACACTTATAGAGTTTCCTAAGGCTGCAACAATGGAGTTCTGGAGGAAGTAGTGGATCATTGAGTCTTTTCTAGCTTGTCAAATAGTGCTCCTTCACCAACCCAAAGATTCAGCGCATCAATACTTCTTGTAATAGTTAGTTCTACTGTGGAGATAATGAACCATGGTGGACCAAGACCTGGACTCTGAAAATAATGTCCCAGTTTTAAAAAGATAGTCAGTAGGGGGCGGACGTTTAGCTCAGTTGGTAGAGCATCCCCCCTATGTACTGAGGCTGTTAGTCCTCTGCAGCAGCTGCTGGTTCGACTCCTGCCTTCGGCCCTTTGCTGCGTGTCATCCCCTCTCTCTCTGCCCTGTTTCCTGTCTACTCTTCAGCTGCACTATCTAATAAAGGCACAAATGGCCAAAAAAATAACTTTAAAAAAAAAAAGATAGTCAGCAGATATCTAAGAGGGCAAGATCAAGTTGAGTCTGTGCAACTAAATAAAGTCTTGTATAGTAGGACACAGCTTTAAATAACCACTATGAAATGCCAATGACAGTCCCAAAGACAGTTCCTAACATTAGCCCAGAGAGCAACATGTCCAGTAAACCAATATTATTTCTCTTTCCCTTGCCAACTCTGTTGTCCTCTTCCTGTCTCGCTCTCCAAACCAGTGATATCAGAATAACACTCCTTATCCCGGATCAAGCAGCTAAATGAATTTCCTTCAACCCAGGCCAATCACAATCACTTGAATGTGATTGCAACTCTCACAGCGACACCACATAGTGCCAAAACATCTTCCACTGCTCACCCACTGGCACTGCTGACTATGGGGGCTGTAATATTGACACTTAAGGGGGAAAAAAAGGTTCTGTTGCAAGGGTTACCCTGGACTTTTACAGCACTTTGAAATTCAAATGCATAATGCATGACACCTTCTAATAAGAGATCAGCACTTTTGGCTTTATTTTATCTTTCACACTACTTTGGACAGTGTCAAGTAATATCACAGTTTAAGCAAATTTTCCCCCAGTGCCAAAGTAGTTATTTCAAGTGGAATACAGATTATGCCCACCCTGCTACATATTTTCAGCAATGACATACAAGCCAGAGTAGATCTAATTTAACTATCAGTATACTGAGGATTGATTTCACCTTGTTCTACCTGATCAACTTCATTCATCTCTACAGTAGATGTCTTCACAGAGTACTTTAAACTTTTTGTCCTGACTAATTTATTGGCCACAAACTTAGAAAGTGTGCACCGAAGTCCTTGCTGGAGTTAGGTTGAGTTTTCTGGGAAGTGGATCTGCCTGAGGACATCTGCAACATGGTAAGATTTATCAAAGGTAAGCTAACATTAGCACCTGAACCAGAAGGCCTGCCCAGTATACTTAAGTATTTGGAAGATTCATTTGCCAACATTCAGTGCCAATGCACAAGAAGAGAAGAACAAAGAAAGGTTTCAATGTTTGAATGTTAGTTGTCTATGTACCATGTTCATTTTCCATGCCTGTGAACAGGGTTTATGTTCTGTTACAAACCAACAATATTTATTACTGTTTACTTAAACCATATTGAACATGAAAGTTCATGGTTAAGCTTTGAACCACAACTAAATTCAATTGATCAGTGCAGCAAAAAAACTCAATAATGATCTTTCAATCTCAACCAAGTGTTTCAGTTGCCAAATCTTAACCTTACCTTAGCCTAGATAGTTTGCCATCACAATATACCCTACACATATGTACAGCATTGTAGTTGTCATGTGAGGATATTTAGCACAATGCCTGCATTCCTGCTGATGCTGCACCTTCACTCATGAACAAATACTTTAACTCCCTCACTTGGGGCATCAAGTCATTCGCAACCAGGAGGGAGCGATCCACCCTTTTCTGGCAGAGAACCATGACCTCAGAATTGGAGGGGCTGGCTCTCATCCAACTAGGCTGTGCCACCCCAGTACATGATGATGGTCACAGTCTGGTAAAGCCAAGAGTACCGTGTCATCTTAAAAAAGCAAAGATGCAATTCTGACTGATTGATTCCACTGGTCAAGGCACATTTGTGCCATGGTTTTGATCCTACACACAGCTGCAGGTCCCACCAGCAGTGTTTCCAAAGCATTTCAGCAACAGAGGGTTTTGCCCACCTGATTATGTTGACTTGCTCAGATTTGATAGATTTCTCTTAGTTTTTTGTGCTTTTAGTAGGTTATGGAGTTAAACAGTTTCTTTTCTGTCTGTCTTCATGGTCACAAGTCTGCACAGGGTTTTTTATTTTGAAAATTGACTGGATTCTCTCTGCTTTTTCTGTGTCTGACTTCCTGCCCACTGGATCTGCTCTGTACTTGATTGACGAGCCATTCGCCAAAAATAGACTTGGCGCAAATTTGAAGCAGAGCAGACTTCTGGGGTGCACCGCGGTGCTGCTGATGGAATCACAAGAATTGTGCAGAATGGCTGTGATGTGCTCCAGCTGACGTGGCGCGGCTGTAATGTGCCTCAGCCATAACATGCCAGCCTTGCTTGGTGAAATTTAGCCGTGAGGTTCCAAAACCACTCCAAAAGACACTCCTCATCCCAGCAACGCTTTGAGATCCTGTCCATGAATATCACAAACAGGAGCAGCAACCTTGGCACAGTCCAACACCCACCGAAAACGATACAAAGCCTCATAAAAAACTAGAATTTTTGCTGTATTGTGGTCAGGATTGTTAAGGTAGGTGGCTACCTACCACACTGACAATTGCTCTTTACTCAGTAACAGCCAGAGGGAGAATCTACCAGGATGGTGGCTCGTCACCTCACACTTAATTTAACACATTTTATTCATTGTCAATACACCAAACACAAGTGCTATTTAGAGAACTACCTGTATATTTTTTGCTTGACTAAGATGTGAGCTTGACAAGAAGGCGTGTGTAGTTAACGGAGACAGTTAGCGAGTCGGTTATCTTCCAGCAACACCCTGTCTATGTGAGAGCTTCTCTATGTGGATCGCTCATTAAAGCACAGCAGTGGGTACTGATAAAGAGAATTGGATTACTGTGATTAATACCATGTGTCACTTGTAATGTCTTTAACAGTATGAATCACAGAGCTCCATACACACATTACTGAGTGCGCACACCAAAATACACACACTCACACTTGTTATCAAAATGATTTTGAGTTGGAAAACTTTATGTGTCATTCATTTCAAACAGGCCTCGTCACTGTTCCTGATGTTAAGGTCACCACTCATTGATGGCCACGCTGAAAGTTTTTCCTGGCGAAAACACACACTCAAATATACACAGTCACACACACACACACACACACGTATATGCACACATACTGGCACCCTGGGTGATTAGTCACAGTTTGGTCGCCCTAGGGGCTCTACAAGAAACCAGTCGCCATGTGTGAATTCCAAACATAGAAACACTGCTTCTGTGTATGTGCTTGTGCACATATGTCTCTATGTGTGTGTGTGTGTGTGTGTGTGTGTGTGTGTTGTATCTGGGTGATTTGGGCTATTTGGCAAATCCCAAGTGTTCTGCAGTGTGTGCAGAGTCCCCAGATTGAGAGGGAGAGATAATAGAACACACACACGCACAGTGAGAGACGTGACGGTAACCTGAAAAAAGGTGGGTAGGAATAAGTGTGTGTGTGTGTGTGTGTGTGGGTGTGTGTGTGTGTGTGTGCTGCGTGGGACAGACCCCCGGTTGAGTCTCTGTCTGGCCCTCGGGCACAACAGATGTTGCTCTATTGCCCAGAACTGCACACATACTCACATTTACACACATATATACATACACACATGGTGACATACTTAAAAATAAATTTAAGCATCAGCCAGAAAAGCAGAGAACAGCACAGCCTCATATATCTCTCCACCTGCCTCCCTACAGTACTTCTCCCCCATAAACTCCCAGGCACCACCTTTACACAGCGTGTCATTTAGCTCCATACCAATCTATGGCCTGTGGTTTGCTTTACAACCTGACCTGAGGGCATATGGAAAGCATGTAAACCTGCCACAGTTTATTTGTTTTTTGTTCTTTGTTCTTTTACACTTATAAGCCCGTTGGCAAAGACATATGTCTCCTGGGCTATGTGGAGGGAATTGATCATGACTTCTGGACACATGCAGTTAAAGTGTGAACTCCGGACTGGTGATGCAGTGATGGTTTTAATGTTCACAGAATATTTTATCATTTATTAGTTTTTCATCAAAACCTTGTAAAAATTTCACTCAAGGCAGGCTTTCATTTCAGTGTAGTCATAAGACTGATTACTGACTCATCTGTATATGTTTTTTTTTAAGATAAGATAAAACAAGATTAAATTTTATCAACCCTGAAGAAAATTCCTGTGCCAGAGATTGCTCAAAATTATGGTAATGAGAATAAAACCAATAGAGACATAAAAATAACACTGCCTAATATAACAACAGTAAAAGTAACATAAATTATTATTAAAACTATTTTGCCTCCAGTTTTCTGAAGCCTAAGGTCTAATGCATGGAGGATGTCTTCCAATGTTGTATAAGACAGATAGATGGAAAGATGGACATCATTTCTTTTTCTTTTCTCTTTTCTTTTTGTTATTGTCATTGTAGGGACTCTTATTTAAAGCCACAGTGTAATCACTACTTATTAAAGACAGTTGGTTACTGAGGAATTATTTAATTTATAACATGTAAAATGAGTAAAGGCAAAAAACATTGTCAAATACAATAATAATAATAAAAGTATGATAGGTTAAGTAACATAACTAAACTAAGATAAACTAAAACAGAAAAAAGAAATATTGGTAGTGATGTTGAAAAGTTATGAAAGTAAAAGTGATATTGTAAGTGATATTGAACGTAATATTGCACATGAAAAATGTGTTAACTATATGAGATATTTTGAACTAATCAATATATTTACAATTTCATATGTATGAAAAATATATAATAAGTGAAGATGTATTTCACTTTCACCATGGATATTTTTTCTGTCACAGTGGGAAGATCTAAAAGAGGCACAGACCTTCATATGATACCAAAACCTGACGGGTGGAATGTAATTATCATTATGGTAATTATACACATTCAGATGCTAGAAGCCTTCATCTGTGATGACTAGTCAGTCACAGCTAATGTATGTCTTATGTAAAGAAAAGTCACGACAATCTGACCTTTTTACTTTCATGAAAAAGAAAAGTAAAGATTTTCCCCATAATATGACAATCAAGCAAGAGGAAAAATATTTTTAAAAATCTGAGTATGAGAGGTTGCAAAGTGAAAGTTCTTAAAGCTCATGTTACACCATTCGTTGATAGTAGTTGGGGAGTGAACGAATGATAAAGGAAGTCATGATGAGCTGCACTTCCACGCTATCAGGCACTGAGATGATAAATTAGTCCGAGTTTGAGCTGTGTCTTAGGGGCAATCAAGTTAAACTGGGGGGCAGCCACAAAACAGTGAAAGCCACCCCTGCTTTTAAATACTGTCAACTCAATTACAGCATCAGGGGGCTCTGGCTATAACCTGGGTCAGGTGTTTGACAATGAAACAACACCATTGAATTTAAAATAATCTAATTGCAAAAAAGTTATTTTTTGTCTGGGGAGATTTATTTTCCTGCCTTTAAGTTTTAAGGCTAAAATCAATAAAATAATCTGCCACAGTAACTCAGATGTACTAAACCCGAGTTTTTCTCGGCTCGGCTTCCAATGAAAGATGACTTTAAAGCTCCTGTTAATGTGCTTCATATTTAATTCCCTGAATGGATGATAATAAACTTTACATAGTAGTGGCCTTAAATGAGATTTTACAAGAAGACATAAAAGAAGAACACTAAACTATGCAGCAGAATATATACAATAGGAAAAAATGAAGTGAAAATAAATTTGAAGAAAACGGTTTGAAATGAAAAGTGGAGAAATTACAAAAATATCTCATTTGTTTTTGCTATATTTTAATCAGATTTTTGGCTTTTTAATGATTTGATATTGCTTTATTCAAATGTTCTTGCTCGTGTTGTTAGTACAATCTGTCATTATTTAATATTGCAGATGGGATGAGGTTATGGGCCACATGCAGACTGGTAAATGGACAGCAAGGGCTGTTAAAATTGGCTCTTTGTTGATTTTCATCTTCACGCTCTGAAGGATCATTTATGTGAAATGGATCCATTTGAAAAACTTTCCAAAGATTCTGTGATGACAGACCCAGCAGGGTGAAAGGGCATAAACTGGCGAAGATGAGGGTGCAGATTGAAGGCAGTGGTTTGGTTGGTATATGGTTATAACCTGGGTTACATGCGGGCTGTTAAAGGCTAGGCTCGGGCTATAAGCTGGGTCAGCAGCGGTTAAAGTGCAAGCGTCAATAAATGTATGACGGTGGAAAGGTCTCCCTGGGGCAGTAAATGAAATGCTCCTCCGCTTTCATTTCTCCATCAGAGAAGCTGCGGACACACCACCTCACTCTAACACACACACACAGACACACACACACACACACACACACACACACACACAGACATACACACAGACACACATTCACACACTTGTCAACACCATGACCAGTTCACGGCTCCCATGGGGCCAGTTATGAACCTGCAAGGCCAGCGCTTATAGATCTCTGCTCTAGTTCTCTCCACAAACACACACATACACACACACACACGCACACACACACACACACACACACACACACACACACACACACACACACACACACACGGGTGATATGACTGGACTGAACACTAATACACAGCTAACATGTCTAGGAAGTGTTTCTTCTGATGGCTAGTTAGACCTGACTTAACTGTAATTAATGACATATCTGGTGTGATGCCATGGCTGTAAATTAAAGGATCAGTCCACCTATGTATATACAGGTATGTATAAAGATTATTATTATTCTTTAGACTGTAGTGGTATAGGCCTATGGTGCAGATTTAGTTCTATTTGTCTGGGTTTCATTCTGACAAGCCTTTACAGAATCCAGAACACTATTAATGAGTTTTCACTGTATGTCTCAAATCCTGAACATATAAAACCAAAACTATCCACATAGCTAGATATCACCACAGCGGGGGTCTGCAGCCAGAGGCTCTGGAGCCACATGTGGCTCTTTAGCTCTGCTTCAGTAGCGCCCTGTGACTTTGGCAAAAAATTATATGGAAATGAAAAAGAGTTTCATGTTTCATTGTTGTAGGTCTATGAAAAAGCTGAGACAATTTTAAATTTCATGTCAACGTACCGCAATAGAGTTTTGAATTTTGAGTTCAACTCAAAGTCTTAAGTTTTAGTTACTACTTTTGTTGAGATACTTACTTGAGTTTTAGAAACCCCCAAAATATTTTTGTAAATTATAAATTCATTCAACTCCAAGTGAATTATGGTTAAAATTGAAATATTAAATGAATATTAAATATAAACCATTTAATTTTCAGGCACCAATATAATGACAAATCAGGTTCACTACTCAGCTCACTGTGAGCACAATTTGAAATACAATTATTCTGAATTACTCAAACTCAATGATTCAAGTTTATCCAAAGAAGAATAGTAAATTATTTCTACTAAAGTTTTCAGAACTCTCTTTCAGTGCGTTGCCTTGAAATTTTGAGTTGCCTCCACTCCACAAAAAAGTGTTGTGTGTCATAGTCTGCGTCTATGGCTAAATTTTGATTGGCTAGTCTCCTTGAGTCTCCATAAGCTAGCTATGTATGTCATAGAAAAGAAAGTATTTAATTGTTGTGGCCCCAGAAATATTTTTTCCCTCTTTTTTGCCAAACTGGCTCTTTTGATCATAAAGGTTGCAGACCCCTGCATATAATTTTCCCTCCAGTTTTGTGAAGCTCATTGTGAAAGACTAATGGATCAGGCACATTATGGCCTTTATTCAAAAACTGGATGACAGTCAGTATTTTTAGAAGTAATCTGGCCAAAGTCAAGATTATGCTACAAATGCCTTCCAAAATATGCCAAAAATTAGAGGTTTAGTGTTCCACAAAGTTCCCGATATTCTTAACTCTACTTTTTTTCCCCCTGGAGGATGGTTTCCAAGGCCATATGTTTAATTTTATCTTTTATTTTAGAATTTTTCTTCACTTTACCTCCAGTTTTCAAAGGCCTGAGGTCTAATGCATCAGGCTCATTATGACCTTTATTTAAACCTGGATATGATATAGTAAAAAAAAATCTTGCCTAAGTCAAGACTGTCAAACATGCAAACTTACTGTGTTAATCAGTGGAGAGTTTTTGTTGTTGTTGTTGTTGCCATCGTAGGGACTCACATTTAAAGCCACAATCAATACTAATGTGCCAAATTAAAAACACTGGGTTACTGGGAGATTATTTGCATTCTGAGAAGTAACCAAGGGAGACATCTGAGAGTTGAATGACAGTTACATGCTCAGACTGAGAGAGAGAAAGAGGGAACAGAGAGAGATGGAGGGAAGAAGAGGGAGGGATGGAGTTGATTATTAGGTGTGTGTATAATGAAGATAGATGAGGGTGTAAACACAAGTAGCTGAGGCCCCGCAGTGTCATCGCGTCGGAGGGGGAAACAGAATTATTAATAATTATGCATATTAATATTAATGATCAAGTGGTTGATATTAATGGTTACTTCTCTAATTAGCATCAGCGGGACGCAATATGCTGCAGATTTAGTTTACACATGCAAATCAAGCAGTGAGTCTGCAGTGAGTCTGCTGCTTCTCTCTCCATCTCTATAATTCAGCCTCTTACAGGCTTGTTCCCTGCACGACAACTTCAGCTGATCTTTTCTTTTTACTGTCAAGTCACCAGACTCACTAAGTACAAAGTCATTTTTATAACATTTATAACATTTATAAGAAAAAGTCATCTTGCTGTATATTTAATAGAACACATCCAGCAGCTATCGTCTGATGACAACTTTTTAGTCATTAATATCCAGATATCTGTTTATACAGACTAGCCTCCAACTCCATTTCTGCATGTGAAGTTGCTGAATGGACTGTAAATAATGATGGGCCACAGATGTGGAAGTCTTGGCCCAGTTATCCAGACACCTGCTGGCTACAGAGGCTAAATCGTCACTGGGTGATGGCTGATGGATTCCGATATTGGTGGAGACCCAAACAGAGCAAAAAGAGGGGTGAATATATAATTAACATTCTCTAGGGAACCAAAAATATAACTCCAAATGAATACTAGCCTTTTGGCCGGTGGATGTGTAAACAACTCTTCACTAACATTCTAAATAAATAAAATATTTCAGTGTTGTGGACTAAAATTGCAAAGGGTACAAGTATCAATCTTAGAATATGGATGGTAATTAGGAACAACTTTATCTATTCCAGAAAGAGCAGAGAAAGAAACCCTCAATTAGAGACTACAGTGACTTACAGAAGCTGGTAAACAAGCAGCTAAACAACTTGAAGAAACTCTGTGTGCTACCAGACACACATATCCTCTTACTGGCTTTTGAATTATTCATCTAATTTTCTTTTTTTCTTTCATTACAGATACTATTGACTTGTGTATGTATGAACACAAGTTATTTCAATTTACTGATGTCAGTACAGTAAGAGCGTATAAAGTGCTATTGTTGGCTTCTGAAAGTATTTTGTATGCTAATAAATCATTCAACTCAACTCAAATAAATTAAGACAAAAGCAAACAGAGAGCGAGGGAGAGAGGTAATGCTTAAGGGAGATGGAGAGACACAACAGGATCTTCCTCATTCTCCTCCACCTCCTCATCTTTTTTTTATCCCTCCATATTGTTGTATTATTTCCACCGGGAAAAACAAATGAATACACGGCGAGTGGTGAGCAGGGAGAAAAGAGAAGGCTGACCTTTGAGAGGATTATGGGATTTGTGTTAGAATAAAGCGAGGAGGCAGTATGGCAGATGTATTCTGTAAAACAGACTATTTAACAGTGAGACGCCTTGATTGCAAAGAGACCAAGACAGTGGCAGACAAAAAGGAGAGGATCACTGTGTTGATGTAAGGCTTGTGTGTGTATATGTGTGTGTGTGTGGGGGGGGGGGACTCATACTAGCAGAGAACAGAGCAGTTTGTCATTTCAGTGAGATGAGAGCAGGGAGGGTGCCATTTGATGGATTGCACATTTATTGTTGAACTTATCAATATTATACTGGTTGTCTGTGGGGAATGTCTCTCCTGGAAGCTTTCAGTGAGACAATTGGATCAGACTCCCTATCGTACGCAGAGAAATGGTTTATTATGACTCTCATTTTGTGTTTCTAAGAGAAACTTTTAGTGTCCCATGATGATTCCATGCTGTTTCAAAAAGAGACAGACAAAATACTTACATTCTTTAAAGATTCTGGTGTAAAAACTGTCAGTATATCAGTAGTCTGGTCCAGTGGTTCTCAGACAGTATGCTGGGGCGCACTGCTGTGCTGTGGGGTTTTATGACAACCATTCATTATTATTGCAAAATACAACTATATAAAAAGTTATGAATGAATTTTTAATTGACTATATCAGTCCTTTGTATGCACTGATTTCCCAATACAAATTGGGCAAATTCTGTAGCCTGAAAAAAATCCCGTCAAACTGAACTCCAGTATTAGCTGATTGAGCAGTCGTGGGGTGGCATCAGATGCGCCACAGGCAGCCAGGGAGCACGCCCTCACACATTAAAAGAGAGGTTTGAGTGTTCTTTTCTACATGTGGCTGACACTGAGAACCAAGCTTGGGGAGTAACAGATTACATGTAACAGATTACATGTAACAGGATTACGTTATCTGGATGCAAAGAAATGTAACCCTTTGGTGTACCTTAGGTACAGAAAGTTTGACAACCACTGGTCTTGTCCCATATCACTCAAATGCCCAGCCTGTCCTCACCAGATATATATCTATATTATATATCTACTTTCACTTCTAACATTACAGTATCTTACAGTTTCTTAGTCTTGTGTTTAAAATTTATATTTTAAATCTTAATACTCCCACTATCCTACTAAAATCTATCCTCAAGCCTTGAGACTCCTAAATTCATCCTCCACACTCCATCATGAAAAATACTTTTATTTTTATGATTTATTATTTATTAATAAGTGAGTAGGCTAATCACATCACTTATGTCACATAATATACTTATTTTTGACCCAAACCCATCATCAAAACCTAACCAAGTAAAACAGTTCCCTAAACATGACCAAACTCTGACCCTAATGTTATGTTCATAACCTACATCACTTAACTTATTGTAATCCAAACCATGATCACTATTACATTACATTACATCACTTAATGAACTGTACTCGACTCATTGTGTTGTTTAGCTATGAGGGCGTGACAGGCAATGATGAGTGGAGGGGGAAGAGACAGACAGAAACACAGACAGAAGTGAACAAAGCGAGAGTAGTGATGCTTTAATGATGTCTGTGAATGTCTGTTATTCTTCATCCTCCGCTTACCATCTGCCGGCCAAAGAAACAACAACTCATCACTCAGTCTTTCCCGACACGCACACTGCATACAAACACACTCCTACACACTCTCAATACAAACACATTGATTTTGGATTGAAGCGGCTTGAGTGTAACACTAGTTTTGACAGTGTAGATGGGATGCTGATCTGTTTTTTAGGGCTGATACTGTGCTCCCTCTGGCAACTTTGAGCATTTTATTACAAACAAAAACCAAAAGGCCCTAAATCGGCCTGAGAGCACAGGTCTCACCAGTCTAAGAGGTTAAATTTAACATTCAGCAGGTACGATATGTACCCTCTAAAACTG
>JAJHUR010139404.1:0-32947 GCA_027495735.1 Lutjanus campechanus
AACTATGATCATATTTCAGCAAAAGAATTGCTGCAGTTTAAAAGCTGGAGTTTTGTAGAACACCCACTCAAAATAAACTCACTGTTGTTGTTCGTACTGCAACTCTTACTTAGTGTCAGTGTAGTTCATTTAGGTTTTACTTATATTTATATATTTAAATCAACTTTAAACTGTTAACATTTAATTTAAGAGCCATTATTTAATGTTGTCAACCATCATTTTGTGTTGTTTTCTTCAAGTATCAGTTCAGGCACAGATTAGGCACTGGTACAGTTTTAAAAGTATTGTTTACTACACACACACAAAATGATACACAACCCAGGACAGGTGGGCAAGAGCATCCATTTCAAACAAGAGCATTATTGTTTTGTTATTTTGTTCACTGTGCCGCTAAAAATTGTTTAAATAAAACCTAAATTGAGAAAGAGACATGCATTTTGTCTGTTATTAATTAAGTTAGGTAAGGAGTTATTTTGAGGTAAGGAAATAATTATTAGGTAACAAAATTTGGAGCCCTGTGCGTGACCAAAGCGAAGCATAGGCGTGTGTGTGGAGGTAAAGAATCAGCAACACATGACAAAAGCGGGATGTGGCAATAAAATGCCTACTGATAACAGCCGAGTGCTGAGGCAACACTTTTGTTGCTCCAAAGTCGCCCTGTGAGAATTGTAAAGAGTTCACGGGGAGTTGTGTTTGCTTAACATCCCCTGAAACACACATGAACATTTTTTTTTAGGACACACACACAGCTGAAACAAGCCACGCGCGAGTCGTACAGGGCTCGCTTTTGAATGTTCTTTAATTCCCTGTGAAATTAGACTCGTGTTGCTTATTTCATTAGGAGCTTTTAGAGACTTTTGATAGAAATCGGGGTTAGAAATGACACACTACTAGTGTTAAATAGGCTGGATGTAGCTCATTACGCGGCAGCTGAAAGAGAATGAATCAAATACGGGAGGCTGAGAAGAAAAGAACAAATTCAATAAAGCAAGACGTTTCGTTTTTTTTTTCTTTTTTAGCCAAAACAGGATGAAATGTTTCCACATTATTTTGCCACAGAATTGTCCACATTTTCAGTCATCCTGGTGTACTTAAAAGACGGTTTGGTTTTGTCAGCTGTCTTGCCTGTTGGGTGCAGATATGTCTGTGTGTGTTTGTGTCTGTGTGTGTGTGTGTGTGTGAAGCGCATTCTCTTGCTTACTGCCGGTGACATTTCAGCTGTACATTTGGGAGCATGCTGAGTTCTGTAAAGGTTGTCATAGCAAAGTCTCCTGCTATGTCTCTCTCTCCCCCCCCCCAACACGTCCCTCAGTCTCCGTCTGTCTCCCTCCGTCTTTTCCCGTCTCTTCCTCTCTGTATCCATCTCTCCGTCTCGGTCCGTCAATCATTTTGTTTGGATCTCTTTTTGCCATCGTCTCTCCGTGCGTGTGTGTGTTTTTTTTTCTCCGTCTCTGCCTTTCTGTCTCGCTCTCATAACATGTCATTATTAAATACACCCACACTGCTCCTCTCAGCAACCTATAATGCACAGACTCATTACGTGTGACCTCTCATGGTAAACATTCAGTGCTCCTTTCCCGCTCCTCATTTGTAGGTACACTTCTGATCTCTTTTATTCCATTGCTAATTTTTCTAATCCTTTCTGCCTCTTTGCTACTTCTTGTCATTTATTCCCGTGTGTTTGTGATGGCAAACTTTTTTCTTGTGTATTTCCAGTATTGGGAGGGTTACTTTTAAAACGTATTCCTCTACAGATTACTGAATACGTGCCCTGAAATGTAATTTGTTACATATTCACTCAGATCACTCAAGTTAAATAATGCATTCTAAATACTTTGGATTGTTATAAATCATCTTGCTGAGCCCAACGTGGTTTTGTGAAGAACCTCTCTGGAGAGATCCCTGCCGTGTTTCACCGGGTCACATAGAGCAACGTTACTGAATAAAGTGGTGTGATGTAGGGCTGGGCAACATATCGATGTTATATCAATTTTGTGATATGAGTCTAGATAAAATCATAAAAGTGTTGTCCTTTACTGGTTTTATAGGCTGCATTACAGTAAAGTGATGTAAAGTGAAGTTTTTGAACCTTCATCTGCTTAGTCATTATATCCACATTACTGATGGTTGTTTATCAAAATTCTCACTTTTTAAATATTTTGTTAAAGCTCCAGTAGTGCAGTATAGATATTAATTAATTGGGTATTTGGTCAAAAGTATTGTGATATTTGATTTTGTCCACTGCAAGTAGAAGTTCTGCATCCTAAACCTTTTAATAGAAGTATTTAAGATATATAATACTTTTGGATTAATATTACAGCTGCATTACTGTGAATTTTGCATCTTACTGCCATAGATGTTTTTAAGGTTGAGCTCATTTTAACTACTTATACTGTTGGTTTAATCTACAGAAATGCGTCACATTCTATATGATCATTTTATTTTTGCGCTATTTGGAATTATTTTCTCGATTAATTGAGTGTTCGTCAATGGTGAATAATGTAAATCAGTGTTCCCCAACGACCAAGAAAAATTTCTCAAATGTTTTGTTTTGTCCACAAACCAAAGATATTTACTTTACTGTAATAAAGGACTAAAGAAAAAATAAAATATTCACATTTAAGAAGCTGAAATGAGAAATGTTTGACTTAAAATTGATTATCAAAACAGTTAGCAATTAATTTAATAGTTGACAGCTAATCAGTCATTGCAGCCTCACAGTGTCTCAGGGCACGGCTCTGATATGACATGTCGGGGAAGTAAATTTGGCAACTCAGTTATCTGACCGGCCAAGTGGTGGGAAAAAAAAGAAAACTGGAGCATTTTAAGTAATTTTTCATGCAAAACTGGCAGACAATGCTGTTGTCAGCCTCTCAAATATGGAAATGTCCTGCTTTCCCACATTTATTATCATATTAAACTGAATATCTTTGGTTTTAGAGTGACAAAATGAGACATTTAAAGACATCGCTTTGAAAAACTGGGATGGACATTTTTCACTATTTTCTGACATTTCTCTTTTAGATGTTGCAGTCCGAGATTACACATGACATCAATTATTTGATAACAGCTGATAAATAAAATATTTTGCATAGGGGAAAATAAAAATGGACTTCGGGCAAGTAGACTTCTGACCCACTTGCCCGACCAGGCAAGTGAAAAAAAAACAAAACATTAATGTTGAACCCTGCCTCAGGGGGCTTCACAATCTGTGCGGGGTACGACACCCTCTGTCCTTAACATTAGACTCTCATTAGCATGACAGAGCGCACTATTAGCCATGACGAAAAAGAACTTAAGGTTCCCTCAAGGTGCTTCTGGAAGACTACACGTGGAGTCCTTTTGATGCAGAAGGCAGCTCGGTTGATGGCGGGCAGAGTTCGCTCTGCGCTGTGATGTTGTGACGTTCTCGACGGTGTGTGTAGTGCAAATGTTTTTATATTTCCACAATAAAAACAATTTCCTGCCAGTGTCCTGGCTGTGCGTCCCCTCTGGTGTGGCGGGTGGCAGGAGCACTGCACGCACAAATTGTTTCACATGGTTTAAGAATCTGTTCATGTGAAATATGTGCTTCATATGAATTTTAGACCAAATAAAGGAATTCATTCAAGTAACTGTAATCAGAACCACGGATTTAAACTGTGACTAAACACAGTTATTTAAATTTTGCATTTTAAATACATAGCCCTGTAACTTGTATTCCGTTACTCCCCTACCTGTGTGTCTGTCTGCTGGTCCTTCCTGTGTCGTACTCCCTCTACCCCCAGCCAGCCTTCTGTCTCCCTCTGTTAGGGGTGATCTAGCTCCGTGTCGCCACCCTCCCCGCTCTGTCATCTGTTGCTGATGGTTGTGGCGTATTAGAGGAAGCGGGCCCTGGGGCAGCCTATTTGTATGGGCCGTGTGCTCTCGGAGCCTTCAGAGCTGACAGAAAAGCTTTACGGCAAAACACATTGTGTGTTCGGTTTCCACGCTTACACACAAATCACTCTTGTTCATTTACTTTTCCTGTCCGGGGGAGATGTCGCTGCGCTATGGGGGAAAGTTTGCTCGCCTTCCCCTGGCAAAGCCAGAGTTCCCTGTGTGTGTGTGTCTGTGTGTGCATGTGTGTGTGTTTGTGTACTAAAGCCATCAAGTGAGCATGTTAAGAATAGCTGTGGGGGAATGAATGCTTTTGGTCCCTGTAGGCATGCGTGAGTTGCAAACAGAGAGGAGAGCTGATTCAGGGGAGGAAGCAGAGTGAGGACTTCTTCTATGGTAAACATAGAAATGACAGAAGTGTAACCAAAGAGCCATATGTTAGCAACTAGAAAAGGAACACACAAAAAAACAAGATATTATTAGCGCTCTATTAGAGTGTAGTGTTAATTTGAACTATATGAAAGAAAGCGCTTTAATAAAAAAGCAGCGGGGGTGAAATAACCTGGGATCGGAGGTTGATAATTCATGACATGTTTAATTATTAGATTCCTGGTGATTTTTGCATAAATATTCATGGAGTTATTATGTGTTTTTTTTTTGCAATCTCATGTCATCGTGTCATATTTTCATGAAAAATAAAATTTCCACCGATTGTTTGGGTGTTCTGTAATTATCGAAAAAAGACAAAGAAGGTGGCATTTTCAACCTTTTCCCCATCACCCCCTCCCCACCCCCCTACTCCCTTCAATCACGCTCTCCCCGCCTCTTTGGCATTTGTGTTATAGTGCGTGAGTGACAGTGGATAGATGTGGATCTAGAGTAGTAATTAAATCAAGGTCTGCTGCTGTTAAACACAGGGCGTCCAGGGGTGACAATGCTTATTGACAAAAATCTACGCAAATGTCAACTGCCCCTTTCCATTCCAATTTTATGTAATTTACCAACGTTGTCAAGCTAAATAGCTCATTTGGAGCCACAAAGAAAGAGTCACTGAGAAACACAGACCTTGTGGAAGAGGGAGATACAGTAAAAAAGAGAGCACAGCTTGGTTCTTTCTTTCAGAGAGATCCGATGCCTCTCTTTTTCATGTCCGCCATCACTCAGTCTTAAGTTTTCTCCTTCCCCTCTTTAGCCCCTTTTACACCCATTATCATCTGGCTTTTGTTTTCAGTGGGAAAGTGTACGATCAGCATTCACTCCAATGGCTCAGGCGGCAGTCACAGATATTTATCGTCTCCGGCTCCAATAGGCAGTGATGGAAACATGACACCCAGGTGGACACACTAATTTTTATCCCTTTTCCCAGCAGAAAACTTCTGCAGCTCCTTTGCCCCTTTTCCCCTTTTTTTGTATCTCTGTCAAAACAGGGCTAACGTTACCCACTACTGTGGAGAAACATATTTCACTTCCTATAAATTCTTCACAATAGGTCCTCCAGTATTTTGTTATCTAAAAGCTTTTATTTTGAAGCAGTATGATCAGCAAATGTTGGGTTTCCGTCGGCAGTGACGTAACAGCTGAAAGCAAACATGAAACAGACACCTGAAAGGACAAACAGCAATTCAACAACGAAACTAAACTTAAAACCACAGAGAGAGTTACAAGTTATAACAGTACATTGTAAAACAAAAAAAACAAAGTTGACTTGACTTCACTAAATTTTTGAGTTTTGAATCAAACTCTTCAGATTTGAAACAAACTAAAAAAAAAAAAAAAGAATTTGCTGACTTATGATCTTTTGTTGAGATAATTTACTTTTCTTCTTAGAAAAAATGATTCTTTTAGAAACAAAAAATTTTGTATTTTGAAATTTGATGAGTTAACTCATTACAGTGAAATGAATAATGATTGATCATTTAATATTTTCAATTGCAACCATCTATTTTTTTCCCAAATAAAGACTACTTGCGTTCACAGCTCACGGTGAATAATTTATGAGATACAGAATTTTGTTTTTTTTTAAAAGAATAAAATAAAATTATCTCAGCAACAGATTATAGAGCAGCAAAACCTTTTTAGTTTATTTTAAAACTTGTTTGATTTTGACTTAAACCTCAAATCTTTAGTAAAGACAGTTTCTCTGAAACTATGAGTTTTCTCAATTTAACATACAGAGACTTTTAAAAGCTTCCTTCTCCAAGGTCTTCTGCACAGACATGAGTTAAGTCTCAGATTAACAGAAAAGTTAACTGGTCTACTGGCAATGAGAAAAGGGTCGAACCCCTGTTTTACCCACATAAAAAAACACATTCATTTTGGTTTAAAAATGGTATTTTACAGAGAGGGAAAGGGAGAAAGAGAAACAGCCTCAGGAGGCCACAGGAGGCCTGGAAACAGACTGGACATCAAAAGGTTCTGATTTGCGTGACCAAAGCTAAGCTAAGCAGAGGTGTATATAGAGATGAAGAACCGGCAACATCCCCGGCAACACATGAGAAAAGGAGGACATGGCTATAAAATTCTGTCTACTGATCGCAGTTGAGTGCTGAGGCAACACTTTTTGTTGCTCCAAAGTCGCCCTTTGAGAATTGTAAAGAGTTCACGGGGAGTTGTGTTTGCTTAACATCGCCTGAAACACACATGAACATTTAGGACACAGGCATGTTGGCGTGTATGCTCGCAGGCACTCCAGCATGCACACACAGCACATTTACACACACACAGGTACCACACACACACACACACACACATACAGATACATTTACACATGTATATATTTGAACAAAAAAAAAGCAAATTGGTGCTCAGCTATTCAGGGTAAAAATTAACATTTAATTTACTATGGAATCAGCTTTTAACACCATTCATCGTGAACAGTACATCAATGGCAGCGGGGTTAAAACTGTGTTTTTATGCTCCTAACTCTCTGAGCCATCGTGATTAAATGAGCAGAGTAAAGCACAGAGGGGAAGAGGAACCGGAGAGAAGAAAATAGAGAAAAGAGCACTTATTGGTGTGATCCTTATGAGTTGGTCTTAATTAGCATAATGAGGAAAAGAAAGGATTAAAGGAGAACAGAGTACATACTGCCAGTTGCCATGGAAATGAAAAATGAGTAGAGGAGATACCAGTCAAAGTTGGGCCATCATTCAGCCTTATCTTAGTTTTAGGGAAGAGGAGTAAGTCAAGGGCAAACAATGACAAAAAAAAAAACGTATTCAGATTTAGTAGCCACCTGTTACAGGTTCAACTTGTTCATGGCAACTCACATATTTACAAGCCTGAATGCTGCAACATTAAATAGGGAGATAAACACACAATGACGCTGCAGCGTTGGTTGCAAGGACGCCTCGTTTTCATTTAATCTCAATGGGGAGGTTGATGATGTCAAAAATATATCTAAACATTGATCTGATAATAATAAGTGTGGCTACTTATTCAAGTTGCACGACCAAATATGGGATGAAATGAGACACAGATCTCGGCATGAGGGTCAATGTATTTATTATCATTTTAATAGCACCAGTTAATTAATCTCTAGAAACTGGAACAGCACACTCACGCTTGTTTATTACATTTTTTTTTTATCAGTTACTTTTCCTAATTTGGTAATTAGCAGCCAACTTTGCTTTCCAATTATTCCAATGATGTACATTCAAATGAAATTAGAGCTTGAAAGTTTTAAGCAAGTATTCCCATAGTTTCAAGCAACTTTCAGACAAACCATGTATAACTAGTATAACTAAACAGACAAATGGGGAGGATATTTTTCACACAAAGAAAGAAATTCATGTAGATCATTTGCCGAATTCACAAGAAGGCCCAAATAATTAAGAGTTTGTCTGGGAATACTGCAGCGTGTTCACAAACATACACTGCTTATCTTGGCAGGTAAGAGAGCCCAAATACAGTGAATCAATTGATGTACTTACCGGACATCAGTTGAGTAGGCGGTCCTTCAGTGTGGCACAGGACACACAGCGTACGCACTGCCGAAAGAATGTGGTCATGTGCTGATGACCAGACCACCTACGAATGTGGTCTGAGCGATCAGATGTCAGATGCATCCTTAATGTATCTTGGGTGCATCCACACCTGTTCTTAGAGCTGTTCGCTCGTGATCGAATCACCCAGGACGAGTGTAAATACCAGGTCTGAACGGGCTCTCAGAGAACATGTGCAGTGAGAATAAAATGCACCAACCTGCCAACAATCTGCAGGCCGGGTCCCAGTAAAGACTTTGCACTAAAAGCAGAAGGTAGCAGACTACAGAAAAGACACCCACTTATATCACAGAGAAGTCACAGAATGGGAAAAAAAATGGGGGTTGAATGAAAATGAGCTGTTTGTTACAAAGAACTGTTGCATTACAAAAGAGCCTGTCCTTGGAAGAAAGAGACAAAGTCGTATGGCAGGTTCTCTTTCCAAGCGCCTGTATGTTGCCAGAGCCATTGAAGAGCGGGGATGAATGAGGAGCACAATGAGTGAAAGTTATCTCATCTCCTTTCTCTCGCAGTTTGTAAACTCTCGGTAAACCGGCGGCTCGGCGCAGATGCCAGTATAAATTATGTTTTTTCCTCTTCTGCCTGCCCTTGTTGCTCTATCTTGTGCTTCCTCCCTGCCACCGTTTATCATCTCCATTACCAAAAAGTGAGAGAGTTATGGAGGGGTGGGGGTGGGGGTTATGGAAAAAGGATGAGACAGAGGAGAAGTAAGGGGTTGTTGGGATAGAGCACATGAGATTGTTCACTAGATCTAAGTATGCATGCAGGACCGGCTGCTGGCATAAACACTCTGTGTGGTGGTTTAGGGCCACAACTGCTACTGTGTCGGTTGCACTGTGGCCACAGTGGCCTTGATGCCCCGCCAGCACTGCCCCAGCTCGTTTTAACGTTTTCTCCTTTGCTTTTTATTTCCTGTCTCTGTGGTTTTAAGACGCCAGTTTCTTTTGCTGAGATTCTGATTTTGCAACATCAAATGAAAGGCTGCGCTCAAAACCAGTGGTGGGTCAGATTTTGAGCGTCAAAGACATGATATAAACTTCATTTGATCATGAATCCTGTACTCTACAAGTCTGTGGTTTACACTGCAGACTAGGGTCTCTGTTTACAGTGTCCACAACATGAGTTTGCCTTTTTGTAGTGCTGTCCAAATGTGTAGTGAGAATTATTATACCCTATAGAGTGGACTCAGCATCCCACAGTGCATCATGGAAAATAGCATTGGTCACTAACCAAACACAATACCCCATCATGCATTGCACTGAAAGACAAAGAAGTAATTAAGGACACAGAGTGAAGTGTCCAAAAGTGTTTTTTCTCCACTATATAGTGAGATAACTATATACATAAAATGTCCAAGTAGGGAGTGGGGTTGTCAAAAGTATCAATACTTAAATACTTTTTCAATACTGCATATTTAAGAACAATAAAATGCTAAAATTCAATAATATTAAATGTACTGAATCTATTTTAAAAACTGATATAAGTGCTCATTAAAGACAGTTCAGTTCAGTCTTTATTATCTTGCCTGCAGCAAGACCAGACAGTGTTCATGGACTTTGTTAAAATAAAATTATCCTTGTTTGTGTTTTCTTTTTGCCGTGGCATCAAAAGAGGAGTCAAGGATCTTTTTTTTATACTTGTACTGTATCAAAGTTTAAAATTCTGGTATCATGACAACCCTAGTAGGGAGTAGTAAATGAGTGACTGATTTGGGACACAACCGGTGTGTGTAATTTAGTGGTTGCGCTGGGAGTGTTTTGGAGCCACTGACGAAATCTTGTTTAGGGCCGGCGAAATCCTAAGGCCGGCCCTGCGCGCGCGTGTGGGGCTGCATAATGCACGTCCGCGCCAGAATGTACTTAACATGAGTTTGTAAGAGAGGTGCAACTTGTTTGCAGGCCCCGACATGAACCTTCAGCAACTTCTAATGTTTTGAACTCGCAGCCACACGAGCGCACAGACACACAGACACACACACACACACTCACTGCTGCGGCCACTCATTTGCATGACAAAGGCTTGGTTAATTATTTAAGGAGCCTTATTTGATCAATACAGGAGAGCTGTATCCGACTGCAGGGACAATCTGAGCCACTGGATTCTATAGGCCTTCATTATTCATGAGAACCACAGAAGAGGGACCAGGCGCGAGGGAGGAAGGGAGAAAAGAGAGGGAGCAAGAGATAGGGAGCAACAACAAAGGCAGCAGGGTCTTGTTTCATGTGTATTAAAAGTTTTCCTTTTTCGGTGCTGATGAATATTTTACAGGGTTTGAAACTTAGATGGGACCTCTGTATCTGTAGAGGTGAGAGCGGAGGGGAAGGGTTAGGTGGCGACACCGCTGCTGTGGCAACTGTGGTTTGTCTTGAGGTGAGGGGGTCACAGGCCCGAGAGCTCAATCACACTGTGTGTGTGTGAAGTTTTTCACTTTTCTTTGATTATCTGACAGCCTCAGAGTCACTTTGCCTGCACTTTAAATGTGGAATGCTGTGACATGTGGCACGATAAAAACATGTATCGAGTGTTATGCTTTTCATTAGCATGCATGGGCAAACCTGTGAGCATGCATTCATGCAGAGGTTGTGTGTGCGTGTGTGGTGCTTGTTTGCATGTGTGTGTGTCTGTGTGTTATGGATTAGTCACAGGTACATGTCTGCACTCCAGCACAGCCAGGGGGCACTTATCTAAAAATAGCCTTAATCCCACAGGAGTGTGTGTTCTGTCTTCCATCCTTTCTCCCCTCTGGCCACGCCTGGAGGGGCTGGAGGTGGAGGGCTGCTGGGCGGAGTATATAAACTGTTCAAGAGATTGTTTTACCTGCATGTGTGCACAAACATAAGCAAGCAGGACTATATCAAGCCTACTATGTATACTCAACATAAATACGAACACTTCTTTTTGGCCCATTCATGGGGTGGCAGGAATACTTATATGGCAATTTAATTGCAAACAATCACATATATCAATATTCACTTGGAAAAGCTCCCTAATGAAGATATTTTAACTCAAAAACATTGTTGTGGCTCATGAGTACTGAACTGAATAGAAATATCTAAAGGTGGCAATAGAAATAAATACGTTTAAGACATAAGCTGATCGTTTAGTCTAACATGTGGGCAGAGCAGATCATCAAATTATATGCCTAAATTTACACTTTTTAACATGAACTTGTTAGAAGTAATCTAAATTGATGCGTTCAGTTTCGCAGCCCAAAGATCAAATGTTACCTGCTGCATGGACGGCTAGTGGAGAAACTGAAACCTCGCAAAGCGTCAGATCTTGCTGCATTCACTTGCACTTGGACATCGTAATTTTATTCATGTAAATTTCCGACAGGCCTCAATACATCATATGTATCATATACATTTTTTTTTTACTAGATCGTCCAAAATTGAGGTGGCAGCAACAGTGGCAATGCATCATTTAGGGTGGCAGCTGCCACCACATGCAGAACTGCACCTGCATTTTTCATGAGTTTAAGTCAAAGATTTAAGACTTTTTCTATGCGCAGAAAATGTGTGTTTCTCTCAAATTTTATTTACAAATTTGTGAAAATCAGTGTTAGTGAGCACTTCTCCTTTGCCAAGATAATCCATCCACTACAACCAGCGTGATTAATTCCACAGATACTGTTTGCCTTGGCCTGGTCACAGTAAAAGTTCAATCTAAGATGTGCAGTTTGATTTTGAAAAAAAAAAACATTTAGGCACTGAACTATGGCTATTTCACACAGGGCTCCAGATAACCATTTTTCTCCAGGAGGGTTAAATCATGACCCACTTTACTCTGCCTTAGATTGGCGAGTACTCGTCACCTTCATTGGTTAGTTATGTTTAGACATGAGGAGTAATTGGTTAGGGTTGGGATAAAAATATCAGGGTAAGCCAATCAGAGGCAGAGTAGGGTGGGTCTGGAGGAAAAATGTATCATGTAATATCCAAAATTCAATTCCTACAAAATTTGAATAAATAAAATTTGAGCTAAAACTGCACATTTTAGAGTGGCCTTTTATTGTGACCAGTCCAAGGCACACGTTTGTCATAATCATGCTGTTTAGTAAGCATCTCTATATGCCACACCAGGTGGATGGATTATCTTTGCAAAGCAGAATTGGCCACTAACACTGATTTTTTTTAAACAAATTTGTGAACAAAATTTGAGAGAAATTAAAAAAAAACCTTTTGTGTGCATAAAAGAAGTCTGAGATCTTTTCCTTCAACTAATGTAAAATGGGAGAAAAAAACAGATTGTGTTCTGCATATTATATTTTTGTTGAATAGGCTCATATTTCCGCCGCTGATTAGAGTGCTACACTTTGGTCTGTGAGAATAAAATGCACACAGGTACCTACACAAAAGGAGACGCATACAAACTGCACAAAATACTGAGGTAAACATCATCCCACTACAAAAACACATAATTGTTCCCCGGTTGAAAATCCATCCACTTTTATTGACTTCTTCTCCACTGCAACACGCAGCTCATTTGGATCTTGCTTCATCAGGGAATTTTTTATGCGGCCCTGATGCGGCTCAGCCTTTTGAAGAGTAGGCGAGTTATGTCTCTGCGTAGTGTAAAGAAAGCAGAAAGAGAACAGTAAAGCCAGGGGCCCACAAGCAACTTCTGCTGGAAACTACTAAGGATTTAAGTGAAACTAAAAGTAGCACAAGTTTTAGTTTCCATTTTTTTTAAACCTTTTTTTCTTTTTTTTTTAACTCATTTTTTTGTTTGAGGCAGCAAACTTCACTTCACTGAGGCAGCTTTTTAGAGAAGAAGAAATGCATAAACATGTTGATGGAAAACTTTTTATCAGAGGTCAATGCCAGGTAAGGGTCCTTCTAGGGGTCATTTTTGGTCTGGAACACCAGATGGTGGTCGTCAGGTGAGATGCAACGTGGGACTGTGGAGGATGCTTGAAGCGTACCTGTGAGATTTTAAAAAGGGGGGTTATTTTTGGAGAGGCACAGATTTTGCTCACCTTTATGACTTGTGCATATGCAGGGAATGTTACCCATGTGCATGTCAGGCCCATGTGTGCGTGTGTGTGTGTGCATGTGTGGGTGTGTGCTTACATGCACATTTGACCAAACGCTCATAATTGGGCCCAGTAGCTCTTTAGACTTTGACTCGGCGCTGTCGTCATGCCAACCGAC
This sequence comes from Lutjanus campechanus, assembly GCA_027495735.1. Lineage (NCBI taxonomy): Eukaryota > Metazoa > Chordata > Actinopteri > Lutjaniformes > Lutjanidae > Lutjanus > Lutjanus campechanus. The sequence continues at coordinate 13,016 of JAJHUR010139404.1, forward strand.
CACTTTCCTTTTGTGCCGTTCCCATTTTGTGTAGAGATGGCAACTGCATGGAGATGCCTCACACAACACAGCAAAATGCACCAATCATTAGCCCGCAGGCTGCATCCTTACCTTGTGTCCTTTTTTTCATGGGCTGATTCCTTTGTATCCTGTGCTAAACTCTGCTTGTTTGTTACGGCAACTTGGCACCCGTCGAGTGTAGGTTACTGGGTCCCGGCAAATGTGTCACATGCTGTATCTTAACGTGTATGTGTGCGTGTGTCTGTGTGGCACCTTTGTTGAAGGTGCGCGCCGCACAAGTATGTCAGTGTGCTAGTCTCATTAAGGGATTACTCGCGTTCCTGGACACCTCTCCGAGCGTCTGATTGGACTGAGACAAGCTGATCCCTCCGATCACAACACCTGCTGTGGTGTCATCTGGAGAGCAGGAATCGCCACAAATCAGTGATGGGGGGGGGGATAAGGAGGAGGAGGATGTTAGGAAAGAGAGAAGAGGGAAGTAAGAGAGTTGGGGTAGCAGTTGGCTTATGAATTATATATAAAAACTATTAGACATAAAGAGAATGACAGAGGCGAGGCAGGGATGAGTACTTCTTCAGTCACACTCGATGCGTCAAAGAGATTTTTTCTGTCTCTTGAAACCGGCTGTTAGGCAGCCAGTTTCTCAGTCAGACCTTCTCTGTTCTTAAATAACTTCTTCCCCATTTCTGTCTGCCTCCCACTGTATTTTTTTTCTCTCTCTCTCTGACAACACTTCTGCCAATTAAAGGCAGGCCACCGAAGAATTATATAATTTGATCAAAGTATTATATTTAAATGAGTTCACAAGTGAGGTATACATGTTGGTTGTTAAAGTCTGTGTAGCCCAGGATCACCTAATTGGATTAAACTGCTTTTTTTATCGCATCAGCCTGTCGCACTAAATGAAAGATTAAGAAGTACACAAAACAAGTTTTAGCGTCTTCTGGCTGCAGTCTGTTTAAAAAAAAAAAAGTCTTAATAATCCTCTGAATTAAACACATTGTAATTTATGGACCTGATGATGGAAGTAGGAAGATGCACATGCGCAGTACTGATGGGCACTTTCACCCGGGCCCCTTCATGCAGCTAGCAAGCTAACGCGGCTGGACTGGGATGTCTCAGTGAACGCAGCTGAGCGAGCGTGGCTTGTTTGAGGACAGGGAATACAGTACCGAGGTGATTTTCTTCCTGGGTTTAGCGCCTATCAACCCAGGGCTTAGTCATCTAAACACCAGCTAAAGTTCACAAGATAGCAGTTTGCTTACTTTAGCAACTAGACTAGCCAAGTGCTATCTGTCCAACCATATAACTCTGTACATCACCTAACATTTAATGACATCTTTATGAGAAGTCTAAAAAAGTACCGCTGTACTTGGGGTCAAGGAAAATATTCATGACACACTTATAATGGTCACATGATGGTCAGAAAATGTCATGACAAATGACACAAGCGTGTAACACATGTGACACCTAATGACAACAGTTATAAGGCCAGTTTGACAACAGAGTACACTTCTAAGGTGATACGTCTTTCAGAGTTACCACAGACTCATAGTGGTGAGTGAGTTTACTTGTTGCTAAACAAGGCTAACTACTGTCTGCTGTTATCTGTAGCAGGCGTTAGCATGTAAGCTCATTTAGCCATGGAGCTAGCTGCCTAAATTGCTGACTTAGCTACAGGGAGCCAGGAGCCAAGCCCATCGAGAAAACCACCTTTGTCCTGTATTCCCTGTGAAACAATGTCAACTTTGCATTAAAATGACATGACTGACCGAAGGACACTTAATGACATAACAGTCACAAACATTCATAAAGACTCCTTCATGTTCATGACAGTCTTTTGCACTCCCCTTCAAATAAAGTGTTACCGTATATTCTTAGTACAGATGTGTTTCTGAGGATGATTTTCACCAGAAATCACAATAATATATTAAAATGTGACCCAGAATCTTTAATTATACTGATACAAACGGTCCTTTGATAATTCAGTGCCTACAGTATGTATATTATTCTTTTCATTGCTAAGAACCTTTTTTTTTTCTTTTTTTTTTTAAAGATGAAATTAATGCATCTGCACTGTCTGATGCAACCCACAGTCTCCAATTACTTGGAGTTATCACACTAAAATCCATCCAATGAACAGATTTTAAGTGGGCTAAGGCGGCCGAGCTACCGCCCAATCAGAATCTGAGCTCGACTTGAGGCCGATCAGGTTACTCCAGCTGAAGTATGGCTTTTGGAGTGCGGCTCAATCAGTCCCATTAATGGATTAACAGGCAGCATGTAAATGTTGCCCCAGTGACTCGGTCTCTCTCGTGCTCTCATAATTGTTCACTATGAAGTTCACATCAAAACTAATAGCCGGTCTGATGCCATTACCCCCGCACTTCTGTTGCCACTGGCAACCGATAGAGTCCCGCTCAGTGTGGAGAGTCTGCCGCCGTGTTTGAATGTGAGCGGAAGAGGAGATAGACACAGACTCAGCAAAAGAATAAAAGAGCATTATAAAGAGGGAATCAAAAGAGATATACTGGATTCTGATCATTCACAGAGAAGAAAAGGACACACGCTGGGTCTTGACAGATGTAAATGTCAGCTGGATAGTTTGGTTTGAATGGTTTTCAATGGAGAATACCTATGGCCGTTTGTTCCTTTCTTCTTAAAATGTGTGTGTGTGTGTGCCTGACAGAGGCTGCGGGGGCTGAGACACACGGCAGAGCCACGGCAGACATGAGCAGCCCCGAGGAAAGCCTCGTCCTTCAGCGGCCAATTTTTTTCACACTCCAGCATATGTGTCAGCCTCCGCTATGCATTTTACCTGAACTTGTTTGCTCATTCCTGTGAGCGTGCAGTTTTTCAGAAGGTGAAGTAAAGGAGAGGAGGCTCGTCGTGATGCAACTCATCACCGAAGCTGGCTGCTACTGTCTCCTGCCTTGTCTGCTCAAAAGAGCTCTGGCACCCCGCTGGGAAAGATGAGAGGCTTGATTACAGTCAAATTAGCAAATGAGCAGGTTAATTACAGAACCAAATTCCTGTATAAGAACTGTCATTTCTCTGAGAGATGCTCCAGCTCCTGCTCAAAGAGCCTAAAGAAAAGAGGGGGGAGGCAGGGGGAGAAAAGGCAGATGACAAATGCTTTTCTTTCTCCTTTTTTCTTTTTCAAGAAAACTCCCTGGTTTCTGCCCCTCTTAGCTCAGAAGCACGCCGTTTGAGGTTAAGAGGAAATGGTTGCATCAATGAGCTATTTTTTTTTTTTCAGAGGACACTTTTTCCCCTTGCATTTTCGCTCTTTCTCTCCTTCTCTCCCTTCCTCTCACTCAGGAGACTGCATCAAACTCCCCTCACTCCTGCTTTTCTACCCACTCTCGCGCTCGCCGGCTTTCATCCTTTCACCTCACAGGAGCCTTTGGGAGGCTTCAGATTTTTTTTATTTTTTTTATTTGCAACAACCACGTAGAAAAGGAATTTCTGAGACATCGTCTAAAGTTTGCAAGGACGTTCCGTTTCAGATACAGAAAAAGAGAGCACGCGGAGCGAACTCGCTTGAGAAAAGGCGAAAGTAATTAGGCAGATTTTTTTTTTTTTGGGCTGACCTTGGTTGGTGCAGGCCAGTGTTGTTCAGTTTGTTCATGTCGCAAGCCAGTGATAAGTGTTTAGAAGCTACGTGACGCACCTCACACTCGGGTTTGCTTTGGCTCGTGTGCAGTTTTATGACTGCAGAGATACACCCTTAGAAATAAAGGTGCTAACTAGAACAATAAAGAGTTCTTTGGCTTGTCCCATAGGAGAACCCTTTTTGAGTCCTGGTAGAGCCTTTTATAAAGGTTTGACTTGGAGCACTCTCAGACGGTTCTACCTAGAACCATATGTGAAAGGTTTCACCCACAACCTTATGTGAGATTCTGCAGAGAACACTTCTGTGAGGAGTTATGGTTCCACCCAGAAGCTTCTCAGGGGGTTCTTGACCCTTTTTGCCTTCTAAGGGTGCTTACACAACCCCACCCAGAGAATTCTACCAAGAACCTTTTTATACTCCCAAGAGTTTCATCTCAAACCCACTCAGGGGATCTACTGAGAACCTTTTTATACAAGGGTTTTATCTAGAACCCATCCAGGTAGTTCTACCAAGAACCTTTTTATATTTCAAAGGTTTTATCCAGAAACTGAAAACCCTTTTATATTCTAAAGGTTTTATCTAGAACGTCCCCAAGGGGTCCTACAAAGTGCCCTTTTATATTCCTAGAGTTTTATCTAGAACACACTCAGGGGGTAACGTTCCAAGGTTTTTATCTAGACCACATCCAGGTGGCTCTACTGAGAACCATTTTCGAGAAAACACTGTATTCTGTAGAGACCTTTTCTGCCTGTCCCCTAAGAGAACTAGATAAAACCCTTGGAACCACTCAGGGGGTTCCACCCCCCTTTGATATTATGTTACAAAGAACCCCTGAGAAACCGTTTTTTCAAAAAACGGTTCTTCAGAAGCACATGTTTCTGGTAGAACCTCAGCCCTTCAGGAAGGATCCTTTTGGAACCCTTATTTCTAAGAGTGTAGTGTGTGTGTGTGTGTGTGTGTGTGTGTGTGTGTGTGTGTGTGTGTGTGTGTGTGTGTGTGTGTGTGTGTGAGGGAGATGGATGGATTTTGTGGGCAGATGTGTATGAAGTCTGGAGCAAATGGAGTGAGAAGCTGAGCAGCTGGCAGAGGACAAGGAGTAGGCTAGTGAAGAAGATGGGATATTCACACACAGACACACACAACACACACACAACACACAACACACGCATGCACGCACAAGCAAAGATGATTCAGGCCAGTGGTACACACATACAGGCAGTGACATGACTCACACCAGTTCACTTACCAGACGCCGTCATTTGTGTGTCATCTCCGAGACAACCTACTGCAACACCGCTAACTTAATTTCTCCTGCGTTGTCACCGCAGTGTCATCGTCTGTCATCAGTTCAGTAAATTAGAGTTTCACTCCAGCAAGTGTTTCCAGGGAATTTGTCTCGGATGCAGTTGTACCTCCTAATGGAACTGAAGATGTGAAAGTTGGCAGTTGGCTCTGTATAGATTTTATGGGCGCTGTTGTAGCCAGAGGGATACGCACGGTTGTGTCGGAGGTCTGTGTAGATACACTCAGAGATGGGAGGAGGAAGATGAGCGGGGGGTGGGGGGGGGGGACTCGGAGAGGGCTGTTTAGAGCAGTGGGAAGGCATCTATATTTTATCTGCCATTCATATTTGAGTGGGGGAGAAGATAGGAGAGGCAGGAGGGTGGTGGGAGGAACTGAACACGCTCACTCTGTATCTTTACAAGGACGGCGTTCTTTACAGAGGTATATCAGCGGAGGTTATCCTTTTTAAATTACAGATTCTGCAACCCCCCCGCACCCTCCACTCCTCTTCCCTTTGCTCTATCTTTCTCCATTTCCCCTACATCCATAGTCCTCTCCGTTTTCCTCCTCCCTCTTAGACAACTCTATTGGATTTTTAGTCCTTTCCAAATGAATTGAGCTGCGGCGCTCATGTCGAAACGAGCCCAGTCGATTGCCTAAATGTAACTATGCATAGTTATCGGGACTGCAGCGCAAGCCATTTGCGGGAAGCCTAAACATTATAAACAAATAAAGCAGCCGTATTGCCTCCAGGCCCTTGGTTAGGAATGCACTGCAGTGTCTGGTGAATGGGCAGCCAGCGTGAAATCCAATATAGGCCTGTGTGTGGAGGAGGAGGGAGAGCACTCCACTCCAATCTTCATCAATATAGCACTATACAAGACTGGTGCGGCTGCTGCCACCAAAATACGACCACTATTATTTTGACCACTCCACGCCACATCGGATAATACTACCACCACTACTACTACTGCTGTTGTTTCTTTAATTACACGGAGAAAAGGGACTGTTCTGCAAGGGTTCTTTGGTTACAGGAGGACACAACACTCTTAGAGATAAGGGTTCCAAAACAGTTATTCTTGGGCCCCTTTCCACCAAATAAGCTCTGGTTCTGTGCACGATTCTAGGACCCTTGGTGCTATCCAGTGAACCAGCCCACGTCAGTTTTGAGTGGAACCATTGTTATCAAGGTTGTCATCAACAGAGGATGTTGCACAATGCTCAACAACCTGTAGACCACTTTGGTTCCAAAAGACAACCTGCTATTTTTTAGTTCCAGCAGGGACCCAAGTTGTCGGGTTCTGAACCAATTTATTTTTGGTGGAAATGATTAGATCAGTTGAAAATTAGGCCAAATGGGCGAGATCCATGTTGGCTGAAAAGGCCTACCTGAGAGCTGGTGTTCTACCCAGAACCATTTGCTTCTGAAGAACCCATTTTTGAAGAAAGGGTTCTACAAGGACTCTTTGAAAGATTAAGGGTTCCATTAAGAACCCTTTTCATCTAAAGAACCCTTTTTGAAAAAAAAATAGTACAAGGATTGTTTAAGTACATGAAGAACTCTTTTGACAGGCGTTTGCCAAAGATTCTTTGTACTGTAATGTAAAAAAAGTTCTGCTGCCACCCCCTGGGTGGGTTCTAGATAAAACCCTTGGAATATAAAAGTTCTCTGTAGAACCACATTGTGGATTCTTGTTAGCACCCCTCGAAGGTGGAAAGGTTTGGACCACTACAGCAGAAGGGTTCTTTCCTCTCATGCAGGCCTTTTCCACCAACATGGAACCCTCCTGTTACAGTTCAAGCACTTATTTTGAACTGTTGAGCATTTCCACCACAATAAATTAGTTTGGAACCTGAAAAGTTAGTTCCCAAGTGGAATAAAAAAAAAACAGGTTTTCCCTGGAACATCCTTGAAAATGGCTCTGCTCAAATTGGTGGAAATGTGGGACCCTAAACCCTCATAGAACCAGTTCAAGAACCAGAGCTAATTTGATGGGAAAGGTCTCATGGGGAGTCCGGCGATAAAACCTTTCACAGGTGGTTCCAGGCATAACCCTTTGTGTTGGGTTCTAGACAGAATTCTCTGACAGGCTTCCAAGTGGAACCTTTAAAAAAGAACCAATGGCAGGCCTTTTCCACCAACATGGATCTGACCTCGTTCCAGTTCAAGCACATAATTTTGATCCATTCTGAGCGGTTCCACCAAAAAATAAACTGGTTCAGAACCTTAAAAGTTGGTTCTCACTTGGATCCAAAACAAATAGCAGGTTTTCCTAGAGAACCAAAGGGGATGTGTCATATTCCACAGGCTGTTGTGCACCGTGCAACCCTCTCTGTTTATGATATCCTTGATTACAATGGTTCTGCTCAAAACTGATGGAAATGCAGGCTGGTTCACTAGATCTAAGATTCAGAACCACATGAAGTACCAGAGCTTATTTGGTGGGAAAAGGGCCCTCGGGACAAGCCGAAGAACCCTTTATGGTTCCATTTATCATCTTTTATTTCTAAGAGTGTATGGAACTGTAATCAATCTCTCCATCTAATCAGAGCAAGGAAGTCAAAAATGCCTTCAGATGTCAGGCGGATCTTAAAAATGTCCTCTGATACTGTTGATTTCAAACCTTTCATCCACTCCCACAGGGTTACATTTTATAGCGCCGTTTTGGCCTTGCTTTAGTGGCAGCCTACAGAACATTTTTCATAAACAGGGTTTTCTAAAGTGCCAGTGTAGGCGTAGGACAAAAAAGGCAACTTTTCCCACTGCTGCCTTTACATATTTTAATGTCTATTGCAATCACAATGGCCGCCACAAAATCAGTGATTGCTGGTGTAGTTTCACTGGCAGCGGAAGCTGTTATTAACAGCTCAAAATTATGATGTTGGACATCGCTGTCTAGCCATTTTGAAGGAAAAAAAAAAATAACCTCCCAGCATGACCACTATAGATGGGATTTCAAATGGCAGTGAGCAGGCTGTGTACTCTCCTATCTCCACCACCAACTCTGTCCGAGACTATGTTTATCTCTTATCACTGTGTCCTAATGGTTTAGTGTGGTACAGGAGCTGTGAGGAATAAATCACCAGGGGTCTGGGCGCTGCGAGACATGCACACCTAGAGGGTTGCTTTTCTCCCCTCTCATTTGCTGAAAAACCCTCTGGTTGCCATGGAAACCCCTTTTATCACCAGCAGTTATTGTGACATTGACCCGGAGCAAGGGTCAGGGCTAAGTGTGATAGCCTCACACCATTTGTTGCGGGGTGCCTTTCGATGACCTGTGTGGTGTGCCTCTGTTTCCGGAGGATATGTGCTCCACGAGACCGCACGCTGAAGCACAAACATACACGCATACAAGCAGCCTTGCTGTGTGTTCGTGCGCTTCCCCTCGAGCACTTTGCATGCACACGGAGAGGATAGAGATCAGGAACAAGGTTAAAGGCTAACATGTGCCTCTCCTGATGTGTGACCTTGGGGTAGCCTGTCCCATCCGTTCCTCTTTGTGCTGCTCAGATCGCCTGATATCTACCCAGCTACAGTCCCACGGCTGCCACCAGTCTTAGATAACCTCTGAGATGGCTGCAACCCGGTCTCATCACTGCAAACAGAACCCATCTTGACATGCCATTTATTCTTATTATCATTTTTACAGACTTATTTTTCACATTACAAGTGAAACAAATCTGCCAATTGGATGTGATAGCTCATTTGTTTCTGTCATACCAAAGTGGGACATTTCTGGAATTAAGATGCGGTTTTAATGGATCGCTCATCAGTACACTTGTTGCATGAGGGCTTATGTAATATGTCTGAATATATCTCCCCTCATTGTGTAGATTATTGGTGTCCTTGTTTGTGGTGAATACATTTTTTTGGGTGAATAATTTTTAAAATGTTCAGAATTAGTTCCTTTTTTTTTTTTATCAAGGACGACTTATCATTAGACAAAGGTCGGCAATTGCCGTAGGCTCCAAGCTACCAAGGGCCCCATAAAACACCTCATAAACTTATGATCTGTATATTAAATAGGTTGAAATCTTATTTTTTGTTAACCCAGTTGTTTTACCCCTGCACCTTCCTCATCAGTAGTAACACTGCAGGAGTGCAAGACGAGCGCAGCCGTGTAAATTGATAATAACAAGTGATGACGAGTCCTACACTCCAAGTTGATCAGCTGTTTAGAACCGTCACTCGTCTGTCAATGTAAAAGCTAAGCCTGTTGTCCAAAAAACATAAACTCACGGCTCCAAAATACACACTCTGGAGTATGAGTTCATTGATTACCTGCTGTCTGATTTCTTATGACTTATAAACAGACACTTATATACACTCATTTGGAGACCTTTAAACTTGAAACGGGCAATCAGTAATACAAGTTACAGGCAGGAACAGAAATCGCCAAGGCTCTAGCATTGCTGAGTATTTCAACTAAGCCTGTTTCCTTAATGTCCGATGACATATCATAGTCATTTCATGATTTAGTACAGTAAATATATTACAGTGTCTCAGGGCCTCTCCACTGACTTGGACTGCTCTATGATCTAACTGCACATCTGCGGAAATGATTCAGGAATACAGTAGCCAAATTGTGAAAACAAATGGCTCGGCATGGTGTTGAAAAATGAAGCGAATCTATCTCAGCTGTGCTGGAAAGAGGAGGCAGTGGGAGGACACTAAAAGACAACACCCACCCCAGCCACAGCCTGTTCACCCTGCTGCCATCTGGCAAGAGATACAGAAGTATCTGCTGCCGTAAAACTAGACTGCAGAACACTTTCTTTCCTGAGGCTGTGAGACTCCTCGATTCATCGTCCTCGCTCCACCAGGAATAAAAGGTTATTTTTAGGACTGATTTTTTTTTTATTGAAGATTGAAAAAGGGGGGAGAACAAGGGATATGGAGGGCCCCATGCCTGTGTTTGTCATAGATCCCAAAATAACCATCTTCACCCCTGTTTTTTTTTTAGAGTAAAATGCATTTTAAATGCTTTATTTTGGACCATTCTGACTCACCACACCCCGAGGTACGGCACGGAAACCTGCGCTTCTAGCTGATAGGGATGTGTGCCACATTCTAACCCAGCGTGGTGTGCTTTTAATTTAGCTCCAACTGCTGCATTAATCCATCTCTCTCTATTGGGTAGCCATTATGGATATGGCTGGTTTATAAAGTATTTTTATGAGACGGCTTTGGCTTTTTGTCCAGCCCTACTGCAAAGTGCCCCCGTGAAAGCCTCGCTGTTGTTCTGCCGTCTCCCCCTCTTACCCCTCATTTCATTTCTTCTGTGTGCCTTCCCAGCCACATCCTCTCTAATGAAGCTAAATCTAGCATGCTAAATGGGACCAGTCAGCTATGTCATTGGTGCTGGAGCGGCCATAGCAGTCTTCTATTGGCCCCCGAAGGCACAAACACCACTTCAAGACGATGAGTCGATGGCATTAGGAGCATTCACACTACAGCAGGCACGAACAATGTAGACCCAAGCAGGGTAGCACTTGTCTGTGGTAGCTCTGATATATCGGTGCCATGCATGCACCCAAAGACAGAGGCACCCATGTGTGGGCTGCAGAGAACAGATAAAGTAACAGAGTCAAAATGTGTATGTGAAAGTGCAACTGTAGCTCCAGTCGAGATCGGGACTGTACCAGAGATCAAGAGTAGAGAGACGTGCTCTGCAGGATAGCAGCCTGTCAATTGCGCTGCTCTCAGCTTCAAAGTTCTCAGCTTCAGGATTTCGTATAGAATCTAATGGCTTTGGAGTGTGAGTGCACACAGTAACACAAGTGGAAAAGCACCGTAATATGGGACCCTACATGACAATCCAAAAAGCACACACACTTGTAGGCACACACACACACATACACACACACGCACACACACTGTGTCAAATCTCCTACTGAAGTCCAATATATCCCTCACAAACCCATTAAAGGTGCTTCATACAACAGCCTCTCACAGAATACAGAGAGAGGGAAGTGAGAGCCGCACAGACTGAGAGAGAAACACAGAGAGTAGGAGAGCCCTGTATTTGTTACTGTAGGTGCTCAAAGTTAAAACACATTCTGCTTTTTTAAAAAAAAGTACATTTTATCCCTCAGATGTAATTTTATGTTATTTTAGATGTTAAAAACATTCAGTTGTAACACTTTTTTTTGCTTATTAGGTTGTCTGAAAATGTACAACTTTGAGCGTGGAGGAAATATTATGAAGTGTCTCTGTGCCATTTGTAGAGGATTACACTATAAAAATGTTCTATCAACACTAAGCTCATCTTCTCTGGCTGAAAATTAACTGGTGCCACTCGCGCAGCAGCAGCAGCTGGCCCACATGCTTTTAAGAGATATCAGAGAGGGGGATATGTTATACTGAATATGAGCAGCACACAAGACACACGTGTAAAGATGTAATTGGGACTTTGGTGAATACTGAAGTATTTACGTTAAGATAATAATTAGGTTATTGATTAGGTTGTGAACACTTTATAAGGGCAACAATGGCTTGTTGTTTACCAATTAGATTACATTTAATACATTTACATTTCATTTACTGTTAAGCTTCGAATCTCATTGCTTACTTTACTTTGACTTTTCCGTCAGCAGCATTTAAACCTGTCAGCTTCATCAGATGTTTGTTAATATTACGTTACCAGCATTTAACCACTATCAGAATATCTTAATTGTCAAAAAGGTTTATTTGGCATCAAATTAACACATCAAATTATCAGATTCATACATTAAGGCTTTGGTGATATAGTATTAGTAGTAGTAGTAATATTAGTAACTCATTAGTAAGATTAATTAGTAGTAAGCAGTAACTGGAACTTCCAAATCATGAGCCCATATCAATGTATGAAAGCTTGAAAACAATATATAACTTGCTTATAATCATTTATCAGTGATTAATAAAATAAGCAACCTAATTGATAATCTAATCATAAACTATTTGTAAATCATTTAATAAGCATAAATACTTTAACGGTTGTTGATTGAATACCATCTGGTCCAGACTGAAATATCTCAGAAACTACTGCACTGACTGACATGAAACTTTAACTTTACTGGCAGACATACACTACATTCTCCTCTATAGTATATGAAGCTCAGTGGCTTTGGTGATGCACTAGCTTTTCCTGCAGCACCTCCAGCCAGTCAGGTTTTCACTTACTCACTGAAAGACATCTAGTAGATGGATTGGATTTATAGCTCCATCAATCTTTGCTATTGCTAGATGGTTGTGTTGAAAAGTGACAATGACAACAGTGATATTGGTGGTGTTAAGAGTGTACTTTTTTATATGACACGTTTGTGTTGTCGTGTTTAGTTTTCTTATCATTGTCTGCTGACTAAGAGACAAATTGCCCCCCGCAGATGTTAAAGTTTTACTCTACTCTGGACCAACGAGTTGAAAATGAATGAATGAAATTATTGCGTTGTGCAGACAACTGTGCCCACTTTGCATCAGGGTTTTTCCAGTACTGATACCAGTATTGGAAAATGCCTAAAATTTGGGATCAGCTATCGACCACACTTATAAATTCAATGTTTATTTGTGCCGTTATGGGACCCTGGTACTTGAATATGCAGCAGTGTCTAAACCTGACTGACGACGTTCCTGACCGACATGAGTACCAGTTTGTTGGTGATCTGCAGTAAAACTTTTTGAGATGTGTTTCTTTTGTGATTGTGAACTGGACTGGACAGACCTGCTTTGAGTTTGTGGGGAAAACAAAACAATTTTTTTGCTAAGTGGACTGAATTTTTTTTAACTCTCTGGTATTGGAATCAGTATCGAAAAGGAAAAAAAATGGTAATCGGAACATCTCTAGTCCGTTTTGGTTTTTAAGATACTACAAATTCGAACAAGCCAGGACCAGAGCACAGCGTATACATTGTCTAACAACAGAAAAAGATAATAGAAAAACAATTAACGCATCTTTAACATTAAAATCCCCAGGGCCATCATTAAGTAGGACAGAACTCGTAAATCACAGACAGAAATTTACCATGTAAATTAACAATTTCTTCAGACTTTTGAAACAAAGTTAGAAAACTTAAACAGATCAAAATTAAACAGCCAGTGTTTTCTCAGCTGAACACCAGAATATTTCAGCGTTTTTATCGAGCCATTTCATGGAATATTAACTCTCTTAAATCATCATAATTTGTACACTGTAAAAGAAAATGGGATTCACTTTCAACTTCAGCCAAATCACACAGCTCACACAGTCTGTTTTCCTCCGGAATATTTTTGGATCGACCAACCTCAATGGCCAGAGGAAGAATAGCAGCTCTCAACTGTGCAACCAAAGATCTTTGGCTTCTACACAAACGAGATGTAACATATAATTCAGGGCCAAAATTCTGTTCAATATGCACATACAGTGTGTTCAATTTGGGTTTTGACAGTGTTTTCAAACCATTTTTCTTCAAATTTTAGTAAAAGCTCAATTTTATTAGAGGTAACATTACAGCACATTATTCATATAGATATACGGCACATCCACCCCCACAAAAATCGAGTGACGCTCTTTTGCCGTGGAGAGCTGTGTGATTTGTTCCACATAAATATTTTCTTATTCATTCTCTCCTCTGCCATTTTGATTAGACGGTTGCACAATCAAATCATTTCACATTTTTGTGGTGCTGATCCTGGTAACCAGCCAATGTCTCCTTAAATTGCTGGAATGAGAGCAAAATTATGAATCCCCAGAAAACAACGACTAGTTCTACTCTCTATAGTGTCTACAGGAGCACAGGAGTTTGGTACGGGCAAGGTGGGACCCAATTCCAACCTCAAAAGTCATAAATACATAAAGAAAATGAACCCAAATTTACCATATATGCACTAACATACTCAAAACCAATTCTTTCCATACATTTCTTTCTGAAATGCATTATTTGTGTTTTGCTCTGATTTACTGCTAATCTCCATCTTAACACCACAAGCTAACCACCTGTAACATAATCTGCAGGTCAGACGCAGCCAGTAAAATTAGGCTGTCATCAGCATATAGTGAAATACCCAATGTAATATCATCCAGTTTCACTAAATTAGCTCCCTTAAAGTGTCCAGCTAAGTCATTCATTATATTTTTCGTTTAGTGGATTTTTTTTTCTTATTTATATTTGTAGCATGCATTTGCATGAAATTTGGCGCACATATTCATGTCCCCACTCAGGATGAATTGTAATAACTGGTGATCATCTGACTTTTCATCTAGTACCACCATTAGTTACATTTTCAATTTGTCTAATACGTTGGTTTATGATCACAAGTTTAGTCTTTAGTGCTAAGCAACTCCTAGCATGCTAACTTATGCTAACTTACTAACTTTGAAACACATCACCTTTAAAACATAAGCATAGACTTTTTTCACGGCAGCCATATTGATATGAAGCAGCGGGTCAAACACAGATGTTACTTACCAATGATATTATTTAAGGTCTTGTTCCGTTTAGCGTAGAAGAGCCGTTCCAGTGAGCCAACCTGCACAACAGCAGCACCCTGACTCTGTTGGACCTGAATGGAATGGAACCTTAATTAGTATCACAGGTAACACCTGTGTTTACCCTCGTATTTCATGTCCAAATGTTTGCTGGGAGAAGGTTTATTACGAGCATATTGGCTTGCTAACATTAGTATTTAGCTCAAAGCACCACTGTGCCCACAGCTTCTTACTGCAGCCAGTGTGACTGTAGACACTTAGTCATGTTTTTGATTAACTGCCTTCCACAAGAGACTCTTCCTTAATACTTAAGTTGAAGAAAAACACAAGGAGCTTCAGAAAATCCCTCACAATTGCTATGATCCCTAAACGGTTGTGTGTTTTCAATTTAGAAGGTGTTACATATTCATATATCATTTAGGAAAATGGGAATTACACCACGCCCCATGAAATTGTTATTTTCTAGAAAGCCACTACCCACAAGCATGTTTCTCTTTGCCATTAATGTTTAATACTTGCAGATTCTTGCCTCACCATCCTGAAAAACTGGATTTTTATTTTTTTTTACACATACCTGACAGCACAACACACATAGACACATTTGCACTTCATCCTGAGGACATTCCTGCTCTCCACATGTTGCCATGGTGTTTAAATACCTGTGTTTTATCCTTTTATTACACAAACTTCCAAGTGCTCTGGGCCTGCTATTTTTACGTTTTGTCAGAACTACTCAGACTAAATCTCATGCCGGCTTCATGGTTAAGTTCCGTGTTTAAGGTCGAGCTCAGGTAAAAATCTGAATGAAGGACTTGTTTTTGTTATTCAGTCAGCTAATATGTTTCAGGCCTGCTTGTCTAAAATCCATTCAGCTTTCATTCTGCTTAATACATCATGGACAATATTACATTCTGCATCTCTTGAGATTTTTTCCCCCCTCATGGACAGATGAGGCATGGAGAAAAAAAAAAGACACCCTTCGCTACTTAAGCCACAATTTCACTGCAGCTTGTTTCTGATCTATATGTATATACCTGTGTTGAAGATAGATAACCGTATATGACTGGCAGTGTGGTCTCTCCCTGCTCTCCCCCTATTTGACATTTCAGCCTGAGGAAATGGCTCCTCTCTGGCATTTATTCGCTGCTCTGGGGTTGCGCAGCCCTATAGCTGCTGTCATTTACACTTTTTAATGTGTGTGTTAGCGCCACACTTTTCTGTTTAGTTAAACAATAGCTGACTTTCCTCTAAAGAGACAGAATGGCAGGAAAAACAGCTACAGTGTCCCTCAGCATTTCACCTCTGTATAGAGTTCTGACATGCACATGCACGGACACACGCGCACACACGCGGGCGTTGCATGTTGTACAGTAAGAGCCCGCCAAAGCCCTCAGTGTGTCACCTCTGTCATAGTGTTAATTAGACAGTGTCACCGTCTGTCCCCAGTGACATTTATTGCACATTTGAATATTTTACCCAGACAGATGGTAAGAATGTCAAGGCGTGACACTGAGTTATTAAGCCCTAGCCCTCTCCCTTGGCGACAGAATGCAGGGCTTGTCAGCACTCGATTGTTTTAATAACTCACTGGCAGTACGGCAGCAAAGTTTGCCCTGACTCTCTGTGCTGCAGCTAGTTCCTAGGGCATAGGTGACAGAGCCCACACTCTCACACACATGCACACACATACCGGCTTTGGCTTGATTCCGATGAATGAGGAGGAGCAGGAATTCCCTCACTGAATAAAAGAACAGGTATCTTGGCTCTGTGACCCCTCGACTGGCATTATCCATCTGCACACCGCCATGCTTTTCCATATCGCGCATGACCTTCACGTGCGCTAACACTCTTGTCAGATGCGCAGCCCAGCATGGATGTGCTCCATAACCTTAGAATATGATACCATGGTGTCACACTGAGGTCAAATCCTCCTCGCTCACTGTCACGTACTGTGCAGCGGACTCACTGTTGCAAACAAAATGAGGAGGAGAAAATGCACCCAACAAAAAAATATAGGCTTAAAGCAACGCTGTTGTTTTTGTTTATTTGTGTCAAATTGTGTTTCTCAAAATTTGCTGAAATCCCAGTTTGGGAGCAGTTTCTTCTTTTCAAAGGTAATCATTGTTAAGCAGCATTTTTATTGCACAGGTCAGTCTTGGACAGGTCACAAAAGGCCACTCTAAAATGTGTAGTTTTATCTTACTGAAAACAGGGCTACAGATACCATTTTTTGGCCCAAGGAGGGCAAAGTCATGACCCTCTGATTGGCTAGCATTCATTGCCTTTGTTGATTGGGTGGGTTAGTTTTTGACATGAGGAGTGATTGGTTAGGGTAAACTTTGCCCTCCTGGGAAAAAAAACAGTATCTGTAGCCCTATATGATATCCCCAGTAGCCAAATAAATGTCTTATTTTCCGAAATAAAACTGCACTTTTAGAGTGACCAGCCCAAATCGATGAAAAGGACCTGTCAGTTTCAGTAATCAAAATGAAAGGCGGAATCAGGGATGCTCCCAATATTTCTTTTGGTCTCCACCGCCATCTCCACAAGGTGTTTGGCACATGTCTGAAGAAAATAACACTGCCAAGACAACACAGCGTTGCATACCGGCTGTTACTTCTTTTTAGCGTGACGTAAAAAAACATGGAAGTCAACGTGGATTTTAACAAAGATGTGAACAAAATTTGAGAGGAGTAAAACTTTTGTGTGCATCAAAGAAGTCTAAGTGTTCTGTCTGCTGTTGAGTGTAGTCCTGCTCTCAGATAAAACAATATTGTGTGGCATTGCACAATAAATGTGCACATACTGGTTGAAGTTGACTTGAGCTCCGCTGTAAATTTGTCGAGGTCATCAAGATGCCATGAAGTCAAGAACAGTCATAAAAAATGTGTAAGCTGTTTTGTTTCCCAGCTTGTGAAATAACACTAACATGGGAGAATGATTTCAGAGGGTGTGTTTGGCCTTGTTGGCATGCTGCATACTCGTAGCAACAAGGGCAGGGAAACCTGCTTAAATGAAGTTCTGCTGGCAGGTGTTAGGTTGGATCCTTATCAGCTGATGATCAAACAATGGCAGATTGTGAGGCAGAAGCTGTGGCAACGATTCCTTCTGCAGAAGATTCATACGAACATGCACTACAGGGGGGCAAGTATCTGTAAGGCGAACATATTAAGCCGTCTATTAGCCAATATGTAGATGTCAGTCAGGCCACAGCTTGCAAGTGCTGGCAAAGATAATTCAATGACTATTTTGAATTGGCCGTGGTTTTCACATTTTTGTGGAAGTATTTTAAAGGCTTTCCAATGAAAAGACGACACAGTAAACCCTGTAAGTGTGTGAAAGTAGCCAGAAAATAAAATGAGCCGAACATTGCGGCACGCTATATTTGCTAAACGGACTCACTGTTACTTTAAGATTACAGTGTAAAATTAGCATTAACAACCGTGTGAATGCAATTTCAGCACTGCATTTTTACATTATTCATTTGCCATGTGGAGGAGAAATGGAATGAAATTGTGATTCACATTGTGTGAAAAACACAGAGAATGAAAAGAAGTTTCTAGTACACCGTCACAGCTAAACACATCTAAACAGGGCTGACCACTGGCATGAACGCTCATGCAATATGCAGATGTTTAGGGCCACAACTGTATGGGGCCACACAGTCAGTCTGACTCTCTATGTTGCTGGCTCATATAAGTTTATCAGTAATTTCCACATACAGAGTACAAATGACATTTTGTTTTTCACAGCCCAAGATGCTACCATATACACATGAGAATAAAGAGTATTGAAACGTGAAATTACAGAAGAACAAACTTGTAAAAAAAACAGGGAAAAACAACAACACCACATCTTGAAGGCAAGAAAGAGTACAAGTCAATAAAATGAAAAACATTATCAAATTAATGTGAAACCTTGTCAAAATAATGACTTGTTATTTTGAGATGCTAAACTGACTACAGTACCTGACATTTGGCCGTTTTGTGCCTCTAAAATGATGAAATTCCAGGCCTGCTCCTCACATTTTGTTTGGTGTTAAGTTGATTTGCTTGCATCTGTATCCATGGTAACGCTGGTTAACTAGCAAGCAAGTAGCACGACATGAAACTTGTTTTAATTGAAAATGTTTTCAGCTAAAATTAGTAATACATTCTTTGCTTTCTAGCCACTGCTTATGATGGCTATGATTAGTTTAATTCATTCATTACAAAAAGCAGACTTTAATGTTAGAAGAAAACATTGGTCGGTATGTGTGTGTGTTCATTCAGTTATGAACAGTGTGTGGTTACACTGGGAGTGCTTTGGGGCCACAGATAAAATCTTGTTTAGGGCCACCAAAACCCGAGGGCTGGCCCTGTGTCTAAAATGTGTCCTGGTGTTTAGGAGAGACTCAAGTTTTCTGTAAATCTGGAACTTATCCTCCTGTTGTTGCAGGGTCTGTTGTGGATGTGAATGCCCTTTAATACAGATAAATACTGGACAAATATTGATTTGTTTGGGCTTTATTTTGTGTGTATACTGTAACAGGCCTGTAGCCCCCAAAGTGGACTCCTGACATCCACAGCTACTGTGCAAAAAATTTCTATTCCTCTGTTGTTTTTGTGACAGTGTGAGTCTATAAGCCAGGTTTGTTTAGTTATTCCTGTTATATCCTCCCCGCTGTCGCCGTGTCTCATTCCCACAGCTCATTCTCATCTTGTCCGTCATTTCTCCCATGAGTTTGTGAGCTATGTGTAATTACCCAGTTTGTTTGCACCTTGGCTCTAACTGCCTGTCTTTTCACAGCAAGCTTGTGTTCACAGGAACCACGCGTGTGTGTATGTGTTTGTGTGTGCATGCGAGGGTTTGCATGAACCAATCAGTCTTTAGCAAACATGGGTGTGACAGGCAAGAGTATGCAACAGTGCTAGTGTGTTTCTCAGCACATGTGTGCGTCACCCGGAGCCCACTCTGGCAGACACGGAGAGACAGAGAGAGGGACCTTGTCGTCTCTAATCCCTTTGTTTTGAGTCAGATTAGAGCTTTGCGAGGCGTTTGCGAGGCCTGCAGAATGTGGATTTAAGGATTAGTCTAATAAACAGAGGCTCTGTGGCACTCTGCAGCCCAGTGTGGAGATTACACAGGCACCGAGAGCAAGGAAGAGAGAGGGGTGGATTGTTTCCCCCCCATTCATTTCCATCCTGACAAATGAGAGAGGATGAGAGGAGAAGAGACATAGAGGAGAAAATGGAAGGTGGATGAGGTCTCTTCACAGTTCCTGATCAGTGTGGCAACTTTCATCCCTCTCGTTCCCTGCAGGGACCGCAGCTATGAGTCACATATGCAGACCTTGGGATATGTAACTCTTATCCCACACTCTTGATTGACCTCAACAATACTTCATAATTACTGCATTCAGGCTGGCTGATCACAGGGGATGTTTCTTCATTCAAATGCTCAGCAAAGCACAAATAATGCACAGAACAAGTCTTCACTATTAACTCAGGAGGCTAAAAGGAAAACAACTTACACTTGGTTGCACCAACAAAGTTTAATTTAATCTAAGATTAGCCCTAATCAAAATTT
>JAJHUR010139405.1:0-39992 GCA_027495735.1 Lutjanus campechanus
TGATAAGTCTACAATAGCGCACTGTTCTGTAAAGCCTTGTAATTCAGTGTATTTTTCTCAAATATTTCCAATTCAGTGCAAGTAAGGGTTGCTTCACAATGTAGATTTATTTCAACATGAGTGCATTTTTTGATATGGAAAACACATTTTGACTTAACCAATTATTATATAGATATTTTCAATGGCAAAATATGTAGGTTTATTCCATATTACTGTCATCCTATTCCCTTTCAATTGTGGGCTTACTATCTTACTTTTAATGATCAAAAAAATATAACAGGTCACTACTATCGTATGGGCATAGAAAGTGGTTATATTATTATATTATATATATATCTGTTACAACAGCTGACCTGTTCCTTCCATACTGACAGGAGCAATCCCCTCATCACTCCTGGCTCCTGGCTCTGCTTCTGACATTAAATCACATTTTAAAAATGGTCATAATTCTCAGCACAAATCTCCCTTTTTACAAAGCCTTCTGATCAATTCAGGTCAGTTTCATTAATATAGTGCTGAATCATCTAGCATCTCAGGGCACTTTTCATATAGAGCAGGTCTACACCTTCTCTTCATTATATTAATTCTAATAATATTCACTCAATGAGCAATCCTACCTGCCCACTTTGGACTTGTGGGCTCATGGCTGGTGCTTGGAGCTGGATCTTGCTTCAAAAGTTTCCCAGTTATGTGGCGTCGCATCAGACTTGTTGCCAATTTTAGCGCATTTGGCTCCGTTCTCCGCGCCACCCTTGCTCTGCACGTGTTACGTCAGGGTGCGTCTGCAAGAAAAAAAAAAGAGCTGTCAGTGGAGGCAGAGGCGACCCAGGGACAGCAGCATAATCAACCCAGCACAATGACTTAACACCGGCCCAAAAAAGAAAAGAAAAGAAAAAACAAAAGAGTGAACACCGGCCCTCGCGGCCCAATCATTAGACCGGCCCACCGGGAATTTCCCCGGTCCTCCCGATTAGCCACTCTGGGCCTGATCTCAGATATCTGCACTAAATTTCACAGCAGTCCATCCAGCAGTTGTCAAGTTTCAGGAAAAAAATGACAATGTCAACCTGCTGATGGTGCAAAAGAAAATATCAGGGGATGAACAGTGATATTATGATTCATCCTCTGAGGACCATGAATGCCTGTACACAGTTTCATGGCAATCCATTAAACAGTTGTTGATATATTTTAACAACATATGCTACAAGCATGGCTATAGACTGTGAAGTCCAGTCCAGTGAAGCTTTATTTGCACACTTGCAGATTTCACTAAGACATTCAGTGGTGGAAGAAGTATTCAGCGATACAAAAAAAAAAAATCTAATGTAAGTAAAAGTACAGTAGTATTATCCAGAGGTGGGAGTAAGTCACCAATGTGCAAGTCTCAAGTCTTAACCTTCAAGTCTCAAGCAAATCTCAGGTCACTGTGGTGAGGATCAAGCAAGTCAAGTCCTTGCTATGGGTCAAGCCAGTCACAAGTCAAGTCATACATCAACTCTGATTACAGTATATTACAGTTTCTTACGTCCTGTGTTTTAATTTTTTATTTAAAAGATAAATAGTCATAGCAATCATAGTGGCCTATAGTTGTAATACGTCAACGATGCCGCCATATTGGACTGGGCAAGACTGGCTCATGAACAAAACCATATATATGAAGGAACTGCATTTTTTCTGGATAAAAAGCACTATAATGTTTACATTTCTCAAGTAATTTCAAAGAATTGTTTTTTTCTGGGTGATCTGCATGGAATAGGAAACCGTTTTTTTAACTTGTAAACGTTAACAGGCCAGTCTTGCACTGTCCGATATGGTGGCAATGTTGATGTATAATCCAAAGGCCAATGTGACTTCTATGTATATATCTGAGTGCCAGTCCAGCCCCACCCCCCAACCCCCAACCCCCTGCACACGCCCCTGGCATTATGTTAGCCAGATTGTGACAGCATTTGAATAATTTCACTCAGCCACTTTGTGAATTTTTCTGGAATTCCCACACAAAGTTTTAACCTGATAGGAAAGTCACGTTAGACAGAAATGAAAGAATCTGTCTGTAGGGACCTCTCTGAAGTGGTCTCTACAGTATTTGAGTGAGCTCAGTGGGTGGAGGGCTGTCTTACTCCTATTTCCTGTGATTGTGGTCGGGCACTTCCTGTGTTTAGACAAATACAGGAAATGTTGTCTGGATTCACTGTATGTCCTTGGCACTCCAAAACAGTACAGTCAGGCTACTTAAACACGCACAGGCGATACACAAGTGTGCCCAAATCTACTTTACAACAATAACAACTCAGTTCGACTACACCTCACGGAAATAACTGTTTTTGCATGTGGAAAATATGTAGACATTTTAAATGTTTCTGTTTTATCTGAAACTTGTAAGTAATATATTTGACAGTTAAATGTGTGTATAAATAAAATAAAAAAATATTAAACTTAGTAGTTATAATTTGGGAACTACAAGTAGCCTACTATATGACAGTAAATCCACATACACTATCCTTATAGATATTTGTGACATTGAACCTCTGAGTTGGGCAACAATCAGTGGAAACAAAATCTTGCAAGTGTATAAAAATGTTTGACATTCAGCTGTCATATATACGAGGCATACAAAAGGCATACAAATAAAAAAAACAGAAAACAAAACAAATGCAATGTTGTATATTTGCACATAAAAAGCATGTGTTTATGGGTTATTATGATTATTTTATTATTGTTGTTATTAGAACAATACAAATAAACAATGTTTACTTGATTCGTATGGTATTGTACATTGTGTACCTGTACATAATTATGTTGCATGAGAAAAATGCAAAACTGGCTAATGTCACGAGCAAAATTATAGTAAAAGACATAAATATTATAAGACATGCAATACATATAAAACAGACATTTACTGTTGCAGCCAATGGGAAATCCCTTTAAGATTTTTCTGTTTCTTTTCCATATGGGTTAGTTTACTTTACATGGCTGCTGTGTGTTTGCCTGAAGGGCAAACCAGTAATGGAGTAAGTAATTAATGGATACACTCAAAACTGTTAAGTCTTTTTGTGTAGTTATTACACAAGGAGTTTTTAACTGCTTATGAAACAGTCTCAGTTCCTCACTGGTACCTCTATATGATCTACATAAGTAAACAAGACCATTCATGAGAAAATTGGTTATTTCTACATAGTTGTTCTTAATTCTTGCTACTTGGTCAGATTCTCATGAATCGAATGTAAACGAGTGTTTACATTTTCCCTGGCAAAAATAAAGTGAAGTAAAGTTAGCCAGGTACAAAGAAGCACAAGCAGATTCTTATTAAGATAGTGTAGTTTATATTTTGTGATTATTATGAAGGAAACACTCCACAGACACAACAAAATGTAAAAGTTCCCTGTAGTAGCTTGAAAGTAAACAATATTCAATAGAAAAAGTTATTTTGATTGAATGACTAAGTTATACTTGGGGTTGATTTAGACAATACGTTCTTTGTTTTTAATTTTGTGTAGTGGCACACATTCTCCCATAGTTCCTGTAAGGTAGGTCCTGTACTTGAAAGGTTTGATCTTTACTGATTATCACACAATAAAAAACAGTTCACCTATTACACACTTGTTTTGCACCCAGTATGAAAAATTGGGTGGTAAACACCTTGTGACGGTAGACAAGTAGGTATGACAATATTACGACTATAAATAATGTTTGGTTGACTGCAGTCCCTGTGGCAACAGGATGGCAAAGGTCACAGGTTCATTCCCCACCACAGCTATTGTGTGTCCATCCACAGCCTCCATTTGTAATGTCAAAGTGCCCATGAGACTCTGACCCCTGCTTGCTCGTGTATTGTGAGGCACCACAATTAAGGGAGTCAGCTTAAATACCTAAAGCCTACTTGGGCCGGAGACATCTGGAGAAGCAGTCAAAACACGACGGAGCCTGCCATTGTTTTCTGTTTCAAAACGGAACTGGTCAGCGGGGGAGAAAAAAAGCACCCATAACTGCTGCTAAACATGGTTTCCGTCTTTAGTTTGTGTTCCAAACAGGATACAAGAGCATGAACGTTAGCTTCAGACCCACACCACTTGTTATTGGCGATGAATGGACGAGCACATATTGGGCACATTTTACCCCAAAACTCTCAGAGACCTTGTGGATATCAACTATTTTGTTGACTTCTGATGGCAATTATGTTGTTGATTCTTCTTTTGCTGCTCATCGACAGCTTTGAGGGAGTCTCTGGAGCTGTACATGCGACACTGTGCACCTCTAACGCCTGCTTCACCCTGCATATGGACAGGGGGAGCTTTGAGGAGGCCCGGCAGAGCTGTGACTACAACGGAGGTTATCTGATGACAGTCAGAGACAGAGAAGAAGAGGATGTGCTGCGCTCGCTTCTCTCTCAGGTCCAAAGACAACGTCAGGACAGGGCGCTTAAATTCTGGATTGGATTAAAACTGCACAGAGGGACCTGTGTGTTAGCTGACAAGACCCTGAGGGGGTTTAAGTGGGTGTCTGGGGAGCAAGATTCCCAGTACTCCAACTGGGAAAGAGATCCTGTCACCACATGCACAGAGGACAGATGTGTGTGGGTTCATTACACTTTATCAGGAGAGAACCAACTGAAATGGACTGCTGGACCTTGCAAAAGGCCAGCTTTCTATGTATGTAAGTTTTACTTCAAGGGAATGTGCAAGCCTTTGGCTTTGTTGGGACCTGGAAAGATAACCTACACGCCACCCTTCTCAAATGAGCCATTAACAACAGAGATTCAATCCTTTCCAGTTGGAACATATGCAGAGATATTATGTAGCGACCAACGGTCTCCCTACTCTGTGTGTATGGAGTTGGACAACACCTATCGTTGGAATGACCCTGGTCCATTTTGCAAAACAGGAAAGCGAACTTGCGAGATCATGAATGGCGGATGTCAACATTTGTGCCATCAGGATGAAGATGGGGTTCGTTGCTCTTGTAAAGACGGTTATAACATGGATGAGGACGGGCTCACTTGCAGGATAAAAGACTTGTGTGAAGTTGACACCTGTGAGCATCAGTGTGTGATGGGGGTGTCTGGATATTCCTGCAGATGTCCAGATGGCTTCAAATTGCATGCAAATCAACGCAATTGCTCTGATATTGATGAGTGCCAGTCACAGGTCTGCGAGCATTTGTGCGTAAATACTCATGGCAGTTACATGTGTGCGTGTAAAGATGGATATGAAATGGTGGATGGTAATTGCATTGATATGGACGAGTGCATGCAACTGAGATGTGAGCACAGCTGCTCAAACAGCGTTGGATCCTACTCTTGTTACTGCAATCAGGGCTTCACTTTATCGGAGGATGGCCACTCATGCGTGGACGTGAATGAATGCGTCAGTAATCGCTGTCGGTTCGAATGTGTCAACACTGTAGGCAGCTTCTTGTGCACCTGCCCGCAAGGCTTCCACATGGAGGACGACGGATCGACTTGTGCTCCAGATGTGACAGAAATTGCAACAGCTTCATCAGAGGACCCAACTGAGGAAGAAACACAGGAAAACTTTACAGAGTCTTTAACCAGAACCACAGTCGAGCTCCAGCACCAGTCCCCTCACACTGACGCCCCGCTTCCTGATCTGGTGAACGTAACGCAGCGTGATCAGCAGAGTAACGCGTCCTCGGTGACAAGTTTTGCCAACACGTTTAACTCCAAGGTGATCATCTGCGTCCTCGGCTCTGTAATCCCTCTGCTCCTCTTGATCACAGTGACTCTGGCCATTGCAATCTTTAGATGCAACCGCTCCAAAAAAGAAGCCAAGAAGAATACCACTACAGACGGCTACTGTTGGGTGTCCTCTGGTTTGGATCCACGTTTAGAGAAACTATACGAGTCCATCTTGACTGACGACCTATGACCTGACAGTGATGGAGAAGACTGTCTACGTGGATTATTGGGTTTATTTATGTAATTTATGTTCTTACAACCTTTTTAGGTGAGGCTACATGTTATCATAACATCACTACATATCAAATCACCATTGCACTTTATTTTTCCATTCACTGATAAGATGTAATAAGCTATACTTTGTATCAAATTAGACAAAAATTTTATTTAATCAAAGAAGTAGGCATTGGTCTTCGTTACTCTGCCAATTTTATGGAATCAGTGAAAGAAGGTGTCTCAAGTTGCAGATATGTGGTTTTAATTTAGTTTACAGTACAGTTCTGTTGTAATGTGCCTCTATTGTCTCCCACAAAAAGTCTGATAAGGGTCTAATAACAGGTCTAATACTGTCTGATAAAAATCATATTATTTATATTTTTTGTCAAATTTGATAGAAAGTACAGCTTGTTACATCTTCTTAATGTGCCGTAAAATAAAGTGCTACAAAAAACACAATTAGAAAAAAAACTTTGTTGTCTATTAGAAGGTGATTTTTCTTTTACGAGACACACAAGTAAAAAGACGTTGTTCATGTATGAATAGAGTAGAAATATAGTTGGGGAAAAAAATTTGATGTAGTGAATTTAGCAAGAAGCAGAGCAACAGCAAATGTAAGTAGGTGTTTGTTGGTACAAAAGGTCAGGTAGGGGCATGTGAGGGTGTGTGTGTAATGTGTGTGTGTGGGGGGGTGCGGGATTCCAGGAAGATTTGATAAGATTTGAACAGTTTAAAAGAAAGTTATAACTGGCCAAGTTTTCTGCTATTGCTACCAATAGATATGTCTGAATAATGTATGTACCATTGCCTGTTCACGAAACCTCTTATTATCTCCTGAGCCAAGAACATGTTGTCTTTACTGCATCAGATACATTCAGATGACAGCAAAAGTCATGTCAAGTCAAGTTAGATAAATTAACTATGCCACATGGCAGTGATGAAAGTTGCTTAAAGGGAAAATTCTGCACTTTTCATGTGGATGTCCAGTCAGTGTTGATGGTAAATGTAGTCATTTGAAGCAATGAATTCTTCAGTATGTGCTGACTGGGAAAGCTAGGTTCTCCTGCTGCAAAATCTGTTGTTCTTCCTGCGTCCAGTGACATCACAGTGATGTCACTGGATGCAAGAAGAACCACAGGTTATTTTAGTTGGGATTTCTCTGCTTCTGTGCAGCCAAGGGCTGTACTAAATGATTTTTTTTTTTTTTGTCACATAGCACTATGTTTCGGCCAACAAAGTAATAACTACATGGCCATGGTCATAAAAATTTCTTACGCAATGCATTGTGGTACATGTAGGCAGTGCTACCACAGCTCTGGAGCAGGAGAACTGAACTATCTTCGTAAATATGGCACATACTAATTTATTGCTTTGACTGACTACATTTGCCAACAACACGGATAAATGCAGAACTTCCCATTTAAGCCTGCACTAACTTTACTTGCTTGTTTGTTTGTTTGGTTTTGTTGTCCTCTTAGTAGCAGCGGAAACAAGTTGATGACACAAAAGTTACTTATTAACACACAACAGTTATGGAGCAACAATATGATTCATTTGGAGGCATGCCTCTGTCCACCTGGTGAATGTTAAGTCGATCTCATCAACTCTCTTTTAGCTCCATTTTTGGTCTCATCCACCCCCTGAGGGAAATATCTTGCTCTTTCGCTGCTAAATGCTTTCCTTTGTTCACCAGCTTACTACAATGGACCACTTTCACATTGTCACGTTGTGTTCATAATGTCATCTGATACATTGCTTTTATAGATATGCTGACTGTAGCTGATTTAAAGGGACAGTTAATCCCAAAATCAATAATACACATTTTTTCTCCCTGGCATGTAGTACTATTTATCCATCTACTTTTGGTTGCAGGGTTTTGATGTTATAGGCTGTAAGGATGTCTGCCTTCTCCCTAATATAATGGGACTAAATGGCATTCTGCTCACTGCTCGAAGCACCAGAGCACTACATTTGAGAAATTGAAAACTTGTGTCTTGCACTAAAAAGCATGACCTGGTTACTCAAGATAACCTATAGACCTTGTTGCGAGCAGTTGTATGTAGGTTCCGGTAGGTTCTAAAGTAATTCCAGTAGATTCTACTACAGAAAGAAAGTAATTCCTACATGAAACTGCTCACAACAAGGTCTGTGGATTATCTTGAATTTTGAAATGCTTATAGTTTGTTTGTTTTGTTGTTGTTGTTGTTTTTTCGTGCTTTGAGCCCGAGAGGGTTAATGACATTTAGTCCATTTACGTTGGAGAGAAGGTAGACATCTCCATGGCCAATATCTCCAAAACTCTGCAAATCGCACCCAAAAAAATGGATAAATAGCACTACAGGCCAGGGTAATTTATTTTATTTTTTTTCAGGTTGGACTGCCCCTTTAAGTACATGTAGCAGAGTTAAAAAGTCCAATATTTGCATCTGAATTGTAGTGAAGTACTTCAAAATTGTATTAAAATACAATACCGGAGCAAATGTACTTATTTTCCATCACTGCCACAGGAAGTATTTGTGCACAAACCAACATGTACATTTTACTTGCTGAATAACAGAGTTCTGACACTGGTGTAAATATGATGTAATGGTGATAATGAGTATCAAATCAATATATGTTATGTGACAATAAAAATACATCATTCTAAAATATGAATAGGCTCCTGCTCCTGTATTTATACTGCCATGATCACTACCCTCTTGAAAAAAAACAGTAGTCCAGCTTTATCTCTTTTCCTTCCTGTCTTTAACCCCGTCTTTGTCCTGAGGGGTGTTGCTTCCTGAGTAGGTAGCCACAGGCTGTAAACTCACCACAACTTCACCCAGCCCACATTACAAGAAGATATACTGCAAGACATCATGACCATGTCTGTGCCAGTCAAGGTAATGACAATGATTATTTTGATTTATTTGTTGTCTGTAAAGACGGGACTTTGCATGAAGCAGACTGGAACCTGTAGGCCTTTTTGTTCTGGGAGTGACTGCATAACTTTAAACCAAGATCGTGTGGATTATAAAACAGCTGAGGAAGCCTGCCGAGACAGGAATGGAGAACTGGTGACAGTTCAGCCTGAGACGACTGAGAAAATCCTCGACAATATGAGTCAAGAATTGTACGGAGACTTCTGGATTGGACTGCGTTTGCCAGATGGCTCCTGCAGCAACCTTTCAGCTCCGCTGAGAGGCTACGAGTGGACCTCTGGCGGTAGTCACCACAGCTTTATTCCATCCTTCAGCACCTGGAAAGACAGTGTTCAAGCCTGCGCTCCACGCTGTGTGTCACTTTCAAATGATCAGAAGTTGACAGAGAGGCCATGCTCCGACAAAACGGATGGCTTTCTGTGCAGAACGCAGCACAAAGATGCATGCCAGGCACAAGAATTAACAGATTCACATTTTTTCCAAAGCTCTGAAGGCTGTTCAGTCGGCCCTTGTGAGCACAAATGCACAGATGTTAAAGGAGGCTATAAATGCTCTTGTAGCAGGGGATATATCCCAGACAACATAGACCCCAGGCGGTGCAAACTGCACTGTGCACAACAGAAATGCCCTGTGATATGTGATAGAAATGACAATAATGTATGCTTCTGTCCTAAAGGCTATATTCGTAATGATAATATTTGCGAGGACATTGATGAATGTTTAATGGGTGAATGTGATCAGGCATGTAAAAACACTTTGGGGGGTTATGTGTGCTCCTGCGGAGAAGGATTTGCTCTTAGAGATCAAGGCAAGTGCATCAAAGCAGCGGACAGTGAAGTTTTTATCATGACAACTCCTGTTGTCGAGGGTTTTGTTAAACCAGCCACCAAAAATAACACACTGCAGGGTTCTTCTGCAACTGGCGGCGGTTTTATCTGGATATGGATTTCCTTCGCCGTGTCCGTGGTAGTGTGTATATATGTGACAAGGTATTGTATTCTCAAGCGTCAAAAGCGTAGAGAACAAAACTCCATTCAGCAGTCTGCTGCTAACGTGGACAATAATGAATGTTAAATTCAGTCCAAGAAGTGTTCCCGCCACTTAGCACTCACAGATTGTGAGACTTGTGTAATATATTACATTTATTAGATAGCTACAGTGTTTTCAGAATAAACAGCTTTGAGTCTCTGATTCTTGAATTTCTGTAATGCATTATGAAATACTGTTAATATTAATTCAAATTAAAACATTTGAAATGCAAGGGGCTGTTTGAAGCATATAAGTGATATGATGCAAATGCAGCTGTAATGTATATTGTCCTGACATTTTAAAACCCAAAACTGTGAATCAACAAACTCACTGGATTTTGTGTCCTTTGTGTCATGCATGAAATTCTGGTCTGAATGAGAGAAAAAGAGATCTTAACGAATCCTGTGAAGGGAAAGTTTTGAATATCGCCAAAATATGATCCTACCAAAGATCTTTTTTTTTTTTGGTACAGCCATTTTGTAAGAAAGAAGAGGTGAACCTCTGACAAATGATTATTACTCATAAAAAGTTCTTAGACATTCAAGTGGTGGTTTGAAGTTGTTTCTTAACAATACCCTGCTACCACTTTTTCGCTTCCTGAAATATTAATTGAAATCAACATCATAAATTTAAAACAAAATTATTAAATATCACAT
The DNA here is from genome assembly GCA_027495735.1 of Lutjanus campechanus. Taxonomy (NCBI): domain Eukaryota; kingdom Metazoa; phylum Chordata; class Actinopteri; order Lutjaniformes; family Lutjanidae; genus Lutjanus; species Lutjanus campechanus. Next base: position 10,518 of record JAJHUR010139405.1, read on the forward strand.
GAAATAGCACTTTTATTTTACTTCTCGGCTAGCTTTTCAGTAAAACTTGCTTTCATTACAAAATACATTGCTGGAAAATGAGTCCAGTGGGTTGTTTTGACCCACTTATTCATTTAAAAGAATTTCTTTTTGTACTTTCACTGTGCTGTATTCACATTTAATAGTTTCTGGTTGACTGTGGAGGCACTGAACCCTGTGTTTGGACATCAGACAAAAAAAATATGCATAAATCTGTTTTTTAACATGGATGGAAACAGGAAATTGTAGCATCACTAATTTCAGTATTTTTCAAAACTTTCCCCCACATGGATTTTGATGAATTATAAATGACACACTTATGAGACTAGAATATTTAAAAGAGTCTGTTGCAGTTTGTATGGGCTCATGTCATATAAAAATGTGCCTTTCATACATTACCTGCTCTATGTTCTTCTCAGCACTGACCTTTTCTTTACAGAGCAGACATTAATACTTTTATATATGCATGTAACTGATTGTAAAATGAGTTTTGAGGAAGATGACTGAAATATTCTCTTATGTGAGACAATAAGTCGATTTCATTTGTCATGTCATGAAATTAAAATCTGAATGCGTTCATTTATAACAGTTCATTATTGTCATCATTCTTGTCCTCAGAGCGCCATCTCCTGTTCTTTTAAACACATTGCTGAAACAGGGAACACCAGTTACACAACAGTCAGATGTGGCTTCATGACTTTCTAGCACATCTTTTTGTTTTGAAATCAGCCGCTGTGTCAAAGCACATACAGTCTGGTATATGAGGTGTTTCTTTCCAGTGAATAAAAGATAAAGAGACCAGGGGTCATTGGATAAAACACCTCAGGTAAGATAAAGTTACACGGGGCAGCGATGTTGGTGTTTGTGACATATACTTTGTGAGATGAGAGATGGTGACCACTAAGCTGTTTCACATGAAACTAAACCACAAACTGAGACTTTCTTGACTTGTAAAGTTATGTTTTAAATTGACAAACATCATATGTGTAATTTGTGGCACAGTTCAAACGGAATTTAAAAAAATAGCTTGTCTCACACCATTGACTCATATTTCTTCCAAAGACAGGTCCCATGGAGCACACCGGAAGGGTGTGACTGAGGCTCTGTTAGTTCACTGTGACACTGGAACACTTGAATACAACAAAAGCCTTTGTTAAAGTTATTAAGAACACTTTTTCTACCATGACAAGTCCTATCGTCCTCTGTTTTTTTGTTTTTTTTTGTTTTTGTCTTTTAAAAGGCCTGTTGCATCATTTCTATATTGTTAAATGTTGTCATCAGGCCTTAATTTGTGTTTTCAAATTTCCACTTCATCAGTCTTATTTCCAAAACTGAAATTAAAAGTCCCTGGTTTTCTGTACAAATTTCACTATAAAGTCAGGTGACTATTGAAACTGTGCTGTAAGATGCAAGATATTTTTAAAATGTATTTTCCCATTGTCCTCTATTGTAGGCTCAAATGGTGCAATCCATTTAAAATGTGTTGTATTAGCTGCTAACAGAACAAAGGGATTCCATTATGATTGTGCTACTTTCATTTGGGATTAAACTCCTGCAGTATATCAAAATGTTAATCAGATTGTAACAGTTGATTTCCAACAAAGTCGGCCACAGCTCTGGATCAGTCTCAGCCTCACTCTGACTGAGAATAGCATGTTGAAACCTACGGTTTTGGTTCAGTCTTTTGCCTACTGCATTAGCTGCCTAATCCTTAAAACATATTTACTACCTACTGAGCAAATACCTGCTTCCTTTTTCATACCCATACCCTGGCACTGATGCTTTAAAACTTATGATAGTCTTGCAGCAATTGGACAAATATCAGGACTACTGGACGTGTATTGGATGGTTCTACCACAACTGATGGCCAGGTCGAGTTAAATTATCCTTCATTGATCCACATAGGGAAATCTGTTCTCTGCATTTAACCCATTCGATGTGTCAGGAGCAGTGGGCAGCCACTGTGCACCAACTCCAGTCAGGCCTCTAGGTACCACTGAGAACACAGAGGTCATGTTCTCTGTATTTCGGTGCTTGTTTTTCAATTTTTAATATGTATGTTTCGTAAAATGTTAAATTAAAGACTTTAGTAAATTACTTAGTTGTATGGTGCGTTGTGAACAAAGGTTGCAGCATTTCCGTGCTTAACTTGTCACATTATGTTTGTATTATGTATATATTGATATATATTTATTTTAAAGAATTTCTTAGACATTTTAGCATATTGGCTGCAGTCTGGCTATGGCCTTGACTGACAGGAGAATTAACCTAAAATACATGTTTTTGATGGCAGGGAAATCAGAGCACCCGTAGGAAACCCACAAACACAGGGAAAACATGCAAACTTCACACACAAAGGCCCCGCAACCTCCCATCCCCACCTAGGGACTGGACTATGATTTCTTCCTTTTAAGGTATAACAGACTGTTTTCAAAGATTCAAATCACAATTTTGCATTCTGGCATTTATTGTTGTGTTTCAAGGGAGTAAAGACCTGAAAAGGAAAGAACAAACTGCTCAAACCAGTTTAAAAATAGCATGAGTGCGTGTCACTTCTTGCTTTTTGTCTGTTCTTTTCACTTCCTGTTCGTCTGTCATTTCTCTTTGTGTTCCTGTGGGCTGCTGTCCATGATGATGATCCTGTTTACTGTGCAGTCTTACAGAGCTGTGCAATTCCATTTCCATTTCTTGTGCACCTTTTCTCTGTTATCCTCTTAATCTGATGCTCCCCTCCTCTCCTCACAGGCTGTAAGGAAACATCAGAGTACAGACAGACCTCAATCCTCACAAGGCACATGTCAGAAGGAAGTAGACAAAATCACTGAACAAAACGTTATTTGTGCAGCATGTTGCAGATTCTGACAGCTGCCACTAGATGCTGCTGTTGAGAAATATTTTACTGATAGCATTTAACCTATTACTGTCTATTCAAAATGACTTCACGGCAACTGGGAACTACAAAGGTTATCCAGATTTTACACAGGTTAGATGGTTGACCAAATCAGCTCTGAGATGACCTAGAAAATCCCATTTGTAAACTCAAAGACCCAGTTTCCCCTGATAGATTACAAACAGGAGGTAAACTTTGACCATGAGTGGGTGCCACCTTTATCTCATTCAGTCCTTCTAGGTCAATACAAGTTTCCTCTTCTCTCCCACAAAAGAAGCACACCTGATAAGGCTGTTGTTAAACTGGAATCCCAGTGTGTAATCACTGAGAAAACACCAAGGCTGTGAATGAGCAAACACCTCAGTAAACACCTGGGCAAAGATCAGTTGTGACAGAGCAATATGATCCCAATGAAAACAGTGATTACAGATACATAACAGATCATTCTGAATAAGGTCCCACAGCAGTTACGTAGTATTTGGATAGTGACACGTTTTCTTTGTATTGGCTCTGGACTCCGACAGACTGACGTTGCAATTTAACATGTCTGTATGCACTGACTATGCTTTAATTTTAAGAACTTGTGAATGTAATGTGAGTAAAGTCATCATATCATGATATTTTCTTTGATATTAGATCTGTACAGGTGCCGGTGTCGAGACTTTTTGCCTTCAGTCTTCAGCTAAATTCAACGCAAGGTCAGTTGGATTAAGGTCAGGTGACAAAGTTGGCCAAATTCGTGCAAAAACAGAATTGAAAGTACCAAAATTGCAGAGTGTCCTGCAATATTATTTCATACTTATTATTCATTTAGGTTTTTTAAACGATAGTATGCAAGACCAAAGTTCAGTTGCTTCACCATAGCTGAGATGCACCGGGAAGGATTCATTTTTAATCCAACTGAATCATGGTTTAACTTCAAATTATGTCGTACCAAACTTCAAAACTAGCTTAAACTGGAGAAAGACTCAATTTAACTGTATTTAAACCACAACTCAACTTTAAAATGTAATCCAGTGTTAACTTTAAATTTACACCTGGTTGCCTTGCTGAGATGGATTGAGCCAAACTCCTTGAAAAAAGTTAAGGCACAGACTCAACCCTGTTTTATGTATGAAAACGGTCTGCCAGTTATTACCAGGCAGTCTCTTTTTCCTTACTATGCTATTGTCTGTTTTTTAAAAGTTTTTCTCAAAGGGGAGGAATTACAGCCTCTCCGGCAAGCCATCATGAAAAACTGGGCTAACTAGGCTAACTTAGTTTTTGCTGCCTAATGTTTAGTTAACCTTTCAGCTAGCTAGCAAATAATGGCAATTAAGTTAAGGAATACAGGGCAGCAAAAGTTAACAGTTTTCTCCCTTGATTGATTGATTGATTGATTGATTGATTGATTGATTGATTGATTTTAGTCATTTATTTACTTATTTCAATTTGGGTAATGAAACATCTCCTTTGATTAAACTCAGTTTAATTTTAATTTACAGCAATGAAGTTGGATTTACTAGATGGAGATTAGTTGTGCATCAGAGCTCTGTTTAATTTTAAGTCTGGATTTATTTCTTTTAAACCTAATCTTACTCAACTCTGATTATGATTCATCTTGGACTAAATTAATCATGTTGGTGCAAACCAGTCCCTGACTTTTGTAAGTCTGTTTATATCTGCACACACACTTATCCACTCATTAATAATTCTGTGTTCCCAGTTAAACTTAATAAACACCAGAGGGGATGCATTAAAAAATCAGTGTCTGCTGCTATGTGACCTTATGCAACCTTTGTCTTGGTGTGTGTGTGTGTGTGTGTGTGTGTGTGTGTGTGTGCATGCGTGTGTAACTAAAGACGTTAAAGATATTGTAAAATAGGAGTGTAGTGTTGATAAGACTGGGTGGTACAAACCCAACCTGGATTTCACTGGTTGTGACTGACATAACCTTACCACTGCCAGTAAATATATGGTCTTTTGTGGCTTAGAGCTTGGATCAGCCAATCATAACAGGAGGAGTTCACTTTTTGGGAGGGAACAAAAACAAAAAAGAAAACAGGCTTGATTGCTTTGTATGTGTGGCAGACCTCTGAGAGAATTTATTTTCACTAGGCCTTATTCTTGTTCTTAATTTTGTTGTGTACATTTTTTGTTGTGTGCATCAAGCTATTTTGTTTCACACGTGTTAATAGTTTAATGTCATATACCTCCATCAAGATATATGCAGTCTGCAATTAAGTTAGTAATTAGTGTTGTTGTATAAAAATGCAAATAAACATACATTCATGCTAATTGTATTGTTGTTTTATTATACTGTCTTAAATTTTACATGTCTTATGTGCCAGCAATGTGTCCAAGCTGCATGATAAAATGATAAATGATGAAATCTTTGAGAGGGAGAGGCCTCTGCACCACACGTCAGCATCACGGGGTTTTTGCCCTGAGTACAGCCTCACAGACAACACTGTCCTGTAGGCTGCGTAGGAATTCTGCCTCATTCGGTAGTCTAGTGCACCTCCAGCCTCAAACATGTCTTCAACCCAGTCCTAAACATATATTATCTTAAATATGTGATTGAGAGATCTTGTTGTTGGTACTATTTAATGAAGCACAACGTGAAATTTATCCTGGAAGATTAATTAAGGGTAAAAAAATAATGCAGTCGAATGTCAGTGACGTCTGCTAACGTAAACACGGAAGTGTGGGCCGTCTTCCTTTGCTTCATCCTATCAGAAAGTAGGCGTTAGTACATACCGGAGTGTCATTGGGTTAAAGTTTGTCCCCCTTACGTTGCTCATATAAATAACAACAACTGAATTGTGGGCTAGCATGTGGAGAGAATATCTGTCAGGGGAGTAGCTGGTTTTCATTCACATTTAAAGCAGCCAGTTTGCTGTATACCTTATTCGTTTGCTGTGTAAGCTAAGAGAAATCACTCTGGCAGGTACAAATAGCAGCAGCACCAGCAGCAGCATGTCGGTCGACAGCGTGTTTAGGACCCGTTCTCTCGGTGTGGCCGCCGAGGGTCTTCCAGACCAGTATGCCGACGGCAAAGCAGCGAAAGTCTGGGAGCTGTACATCGGAGACACGCAGAGTAGGACGCAGGAATACAAAAGCTGGGTGGTGTCTTTGCTGAAAGAGCAAGGGGTGCGGAGAGTGCTGGATGTAGCCTGCGGAACAGGGTAATGTCAGGCTATGTGGCAGGTCGTGACAGCTTTTAGTTTTGGCTTGCGTGGCAGTGTGGGTCTCACCAAACTCCATATAAATTTAGTTCAATTTAATGCTTACCCGTGTGTATCAGCAAAAGTAACCCTCCTAGTCGAAACATTTATTATTAGTCTTTATTTGAACACAGTTTTTTAATTCGGCATTAGTTCCATACACCAAGTCTACATGTTGTGACAGGGTCCAGTTTTGGCTGGCGTGGCAGTGTGGGTACCTCCAAACTCCATCTGAAGTTCAATTCAGTTCATACCCTTGTGTGTCAGCAACAGTAACAAGGCCAATCCAAACATTTACTAATTTCCTGTGTTCTTATGATCCAATCTTTAGTTCGGCATTAGTTCTATACATAAAGTCATTATTTCAAAAAAAGAAAAGAAAAAAAGTAAAGTAAGTAAATGTAAAAATAAATTTTGTTCACTTCACATTTTGATTTGCAGCAACCGTGGTCAAGTAAGATGTGTATTCAAAAGTTATAATGCTAAATTATGTGCAGAGTTTCCTGTTAGGTACATACCCAGTAGTGCACTAGGTGTGTTGTGCTACTGAAGGAGTGTGGAACCTGTTGAAACAAATTTAGATCCTATAATCACCCACAAGTTGTGAATGGGTGCGGCCATTCACAAAGTAAGGAAATCTTAAGCAGCTCCACAGCAGTCTAATTTTGTAATATGTGAATCTCGCCACATATATAGAGTTTGTCATTTCTATTAGATAGAGCTGTAAACAAATATGAGAGTCTAACTTATTCATAAGAGAACAAAACAGGCATTTGTAATACTTTTAACATAAAGAATTACCTGGACCTGAGCACAACAAAGTGAGATGAATTGATTTATTCGGGTGTAAATCTTATCCTATATTATAGACAATCAAGTTATTTTGACTTTTCCTGGAATTTCAACTCACTGACCTTTTTAACTCTGGACAAAATCCGGATTAGGCCTGAGACTGATGAATGAAAGTGCAGAGTTGCACCAGCCAATGTGCTAGTTCCTGCCCCCCAGCAGCACTCTGCGACTGGGACCATGAGCTGAGACGTGTTGGGGAGAAGTTTTTTTGTGTTAAGAAGGCTTACATGGCCTAACCAAGATGTACTGTATTGTTTGTGATACTAGTTGTGAAATGCCGCTTGTGTCTGATAGCCCAGCAGATGTTGGGGTCAGTGGTTGATGACCTGGTTCTGGGTTGCTGCAGGGAGTTCTGACTGGTTCCCAGTGGTCTGTTTACCTCTGCTGATAGTGTATCTCTGTTCTGGGACAGCAGCAAGGCCACTGGTTTAACTCAGACAAGAAGACAATTTACAACAACCTGTTGGTCTGCCTAGACTCAATTGACCTCAATTAGTCTTTTTACCCTGGATAAATTTTGCGGGAAATGCAAGATAATCATTTATTTGATCATTTAAACACTTTTACAACAGGATTTCAGTTTAGTTGATCCACCTGCAAAATGGGGTGGTGAAATGTGTTTTTTCACTCACTTTTTACAGAGGTAATAACCTTTATCTCTCTTGGTCAACAGCATGTCAAAAGTAAACGTTGTAAAACTTCATATCTCATTGAGCTCTTGCTGCAGGGAGGAAGTCAGTGCACAGACTCTGACCATCTGGGGCGACGTAAACATGCTCATCGTGGAATGGGGTTACAACTGCCCTCACTATTTTTGGCTGTCTAAATGTGCCTGTAATGCCAGGCTTTCCAGGTCTTCTGTCATCACAGTTAAAGGCTTCTTATGCAAGTGCTAAGCTGCAGATGATGCTTTCAGTTAAGGATGTAATCATAATGAATTGCAGATGAATTACCTTGGTCTGAACCTTACAGGATTTTTTTGTGGCTTTTGTTTTGCCCTGAGATTTATGTTGCAAGTGAACCAAAGCCTGTAAAAATGTTGCCTTAACTTCAAGTATGGGGTTTAATTTGGGCTGCAGTTATATAGCTGTACTTTTAGTTCTTACTGTTGATTTGTTTTATCTTGCTATATACATCTTTGGTGTTGTTTTAGTTACCCCTGTTGTTGTTAATGATTGCAGTGTTCTACCTTTTCCCAGGTCATTGGCCAATAAATCTGTGTTGCTCTTGCTTATTTTTTAACCTGGACCAGGCATCAATTTCAGTCCGTAGTTTGATTTTTTTTCCCCTGTTGTTTAACATTAACTCACAAGTAGTTACTGTTTGGGAGTTAATGTTAAACAATGGGGACAAGTTGTCATCTCATAAGAGAGTTCAGAGTGTGTTTTGGCCTGGCTTCATGCTGTTCTGCCAGGTAGAGCCGCAACAGTTAATTGATTAATTGATTAGTTGTTAGTTGATTAGTTGATTTTGACTCTTTTTTTAAAAGAAAAAATGTCCAAATTCTCTGATTTCACCTTCTCAAACATAAATATTTCCTGGTTTCTTTAGTTTTCTGTGACAGGAAACTGAATATCTCTGGGTTGCGGACAAAAATGGATGGATGCGTATCCAAATTTTTCACCATTTTCTGACATTTTATGGACGAAACAACTGATCGAGCAATCAAGAAAATCATCGACAGATTAATAGATAATGAAAATGATAGTCCAGCCCTGCTGCCAGGCTTGCTAAGCTTGAGGAGCTACTGTCTATCAAATACCTGTAAAACAGGGAGATGCTGAACACATTCTTATTCCTGACAAACCGCATTGCTGTTCGATGATAAAGAGAGATAATTTTGGTACATTTTGCTCATTTTCAAGACAAAAAAGTGAGTCTGTGGGGCAGACATTCTTATTTGAATAAGCCATCTGCCTTCAGATCATCTTGAAACAGTCCTTCAAAGCAGGTTATCAGTTAAAGGTGTCAGTGTTACAACATTTTCAGTCAAATAAAAGATAAAGTCAATAAAAGTCACCATTGCCAAACATTTTCAAAAGCTTCTCTCACTTTGCTGCAGTAGACAATAGAGTGTGTTGACAACAGAGCTTGTGAGGTTATGCTGTTTCTCAATCCAGGTCCTGTATTTACAGAGCATATGGTTTTTATTTTGCAGAGTCGACTCCATTATGTTGGTGGAGGAGGGCTTTAATATGGTGAGCGTGGATGCCAGCGACAAAATGCTTAAGTATGCACTGAAGTCAAGATGGGAGAGGAGAAAAGAGCCGGCTTTTGACCAGTGGGGTACGGCACTTTTCATTTTTCTGAGATTGAACTGCCGTGTTTGAGTGTTCAGAAGTGAGCACGATATTTTAGAGTTGTGTATTCTCACATTGAAAGTGTAATCAAATTCATCAGGCATGTTTTCCTCTTTGTTTTACTGTTTTCTCTTATCTCTCTGTCCCTTTTCTCTCTTATCCTCAGTGATTGAAGAGGCCAACTGGTTGACGTTACCAGAGGATATTCAGAAACCAGGAGCTGGCTTTGATGCTGTTATCTGCCTTGGCAACTCATTTGCCCATTTACCAGACTTTAAAGGTACATGAGTCATAAAGGGACGGATCAGTTTCTTTAAAAAAAACAAGTTATCTTTCCCAATGACCTCTTTCATATTTTCTTTCTCTGGTCTCTGAATCACAATCAGAACTAAGTGTATAAATGAAATTAATTCTGGACCACCTCCAACCAAATAAAATCTGTCCTTGAATTGATGCCTCCAGTATATTTGTTTGAAATAATCAAATGTCCATTTGATTTGACCATTTTTCTTTATTGTGCATGCTCATGTTGGTCATGTTGTATTGTTCTTAGGGGACCAGAGTGACCAAAAGTTGGCCCTTCAGAACATTGCCAGTATGGTCAGACCAGGCGGGATCCTCATCATTGACCACCGTAATTACGACTACATCCTGGAGACCGGCCGGGCACCACAGGGCAAAAATATCTACTATAAGGTACAAAAATCTAATGAAGTTTGTTCCTGCAAATTGACATGCAGATAGATTGATTTGTCACACATTCAACCTTATACATTATACATGGTGTTAACATGCTTGCACGACATCTTCTCAGTACTGAAAGCAGCATATCTGCAGCTGCAGCAGCAGCGTCACTTTCAATTTGCCTACACAGGATGTGTACAGGCACAAAAATGGGTATAGGTCAGTTGCGTTTTGGCAGGGCTCAGAGCCCAACACACAATCACTGTAATTACACAGGTAAAAGAGAAGATAATAGACTTGAAACATAAAAATACACTTTGAGTAAAACATGAGTTGTTTACACTGCCTGTGTAGTGGAGTGCGAACCACCAGAGGCTCCACAATACAGAATTTTCACAGTAGTTAAATTATATTAAAATATTATTTTAAACATTTTGCTGAGTATTGTGATGACAAATGCGCCATATATTGTGATTTATTAGCTTTTTTTTCACCTGTCCCCAAGAGAAATCTTTGTCAGCATCTGTTTCATGTAATTAGCTAAAGTCTGTTCATCTCACTCCACTGGTTTGTGCAGTAGACAGACTAACCAACACTGTCATTTAAAAAAAAAAAGCACCATCACCTCAGCACCATCTAGTGGCCTGATGAAGCAACTGATTTTATTCTTCTAGTACCACATTTCTCAATCTCATTAGCAATATAACACTATAAAATAAAAGAATGATACTAAAAGTCCTGTTATCAATAAAATATTGCCGTGCAAAATATCACAATACTATCCTGTGTCATATTTTGCCTACTGTGTTGGTGGTTGCATTGATTTGAATGGAGTGTATCTCATCAGTTAGATGCAGGTGAGATGGATGAATGAAAAACACGGCTCCTGTATAAGATGCGCCTCAGGTCACAGCTGCTTAATGACTCTCCATGATTAGACAGTTAACATCTACAACTGCCTTGTACGTTTGTGTTTCTGGATGGATTTCTGGAAGCTGCTTGCTTAGCTTGAAACCTAATAGTCGTTAAGATGATTTAGATGATTAAGATTTAATTATGTCTCATAACCAGGGGTGTTGTGGTAAATTTGTGCGTAAAGTGTAGTTAACCTATCCTGTTTCTCCCCGTTGATTGTTACAGTGCACATCTGAAAATATGTAAGAAAACTCTCATTTCAAAGAGGTGGATAAGCTGAGTTTACTAAGTTTACCTCCCACTACACACCCCTGCTGATAACTTTACAGAAGAGCCCAGGGTTTAATACTCAGTAACTGTACTTCTGGCTTGGACAAAATCTCTAACAAACAGAGCTGGCTGCATGTGTTGGTGGGAGGCCAGAGGGGGATCCCTCGCAGTGCTGTCAAATGAAAAGAATCAGTCGGTGGCTCCATGTGTTTTCAGGTTTCACGTGGCTGTCCACAGCCTCCTCAGGCCAACAATGCGTATTAGCAGCAACAAAGACTGCATTTGTGTTTTTCAACGTAGGAACTGTTATGTAAAGAACTGATCTGTGTGTGGCTTTTTAAAAAAAAAAAGTTTAAACAGTGGCGTTGGCTGGAAGCTGTTGTTGTTTTTTGTGGGTGTCCTGGTGCCAGTTTTTTTTTTTTTTTTACTCAGCTATTTTGACCATGAAGTTGTTCTGATTTCACTCACTTATATATGAAACAGGATGAACTGTCACAATTTTAGAATGATTCCTCCAAAAAGTGAAATGCATTACAAGCTTGTAAGATATCAAAGAAGAACAAAAGCATCAGCCTGAATGGTACATAAAAAGGCAGTTTTTAATCTTTTTTTTTTTTTTACTATCTGGCAAATCATTGCTTTGTGAGGAGGAGTTGGACAGACAGTATTGTTCATGAATGGTGTATTTACACCATATCTAGCAGCAGCTGAGTTTAAGACCTAAATCTCCATTCAGAGCCTGCCGGATATTGTGAGATTTACAATGAAATTGGCCCCAGAGAAACAGAAGGAAATGTGCGTGGAATTGACGGGGTTTAAGACTATTTTGGCAAATGGGGAGAAAAACAGTACTGAGGAGAGAGTACTGAGGGAAAAAGGCCTTTTGGTAAGATGGAAAAATAAGTTTCACTGTGTGCATATGCAGGTTGAAATGTGTAGCATCTACTTTGTAGATATATACAGTATATTTAATGTGATATAGTACCATGACAGCATATGTTTGAGTTCAGAATTAAATCCTCTGGAAATTTGGTTTAAAATAGTTAAAGTGCATACATGATATCAACATTGAGTGTTTCATTAGCCACAAAAATCTGAGTGAAAATAAATGTTCATAATTATTAGAAAAACTAATGGTTGTAGTCAGTTGAAAAACTGACATTTTAGATCATTTTTCACTGTGTAGGCGTGGCAAATCATGTATCAGCTGACATCCCTGCTCTGGATGGAGGCAGCTGCAAAATGTATAGACCTTTTTCATGGCATTTATCTTGATGTGAAATAGTAAACACAGGTTTTTATCAATGATACTGTTAAATTAGTGTAGCAGAGCCTTTCCAGCACCTTGACTCTGTTTGACCTGAATGGAACAGAACCTTAATTAGTATCATTGGTAACACCTGTGTTTAACCTACTTTTTCATATCAATATAGCTGCCATGGAAAAGATCTATTTTAGACACCTAAAAAAAATCAGTATGAGTTGAAGTGTACACTATATTTAGAATATTTTCACCATTTGACTTTTCCAATGGGGAACTGAAGTGGGCGCCCGCGCTATCTTCAAAGCCACCAGACTCCTTTGAGAAAAACTGTGATCTTATCTTGCAGAACACCGGAGTTTCTGGTCTACCTGCCTCGATCAGTCAGTTTGTTTGTGTTATTGTGTGACTTTGTTGTTTTATCGCTCTAGTTCATTCATTACATTACTTGCTGTAGATCACGGCAGCAACTCCTGTGTTATGTGAGGCAAAATTACAGTTTTTGTCAAGAGCCTGGGGCGATATAACAGGTAATAAGTTTTACTTTTTTACATGTTAGACTGCAATTACTGAAAACATGTAACATGTATCTAATTTGACATACTTTGTGATTTTTTTTTAGTCATTCCAGTGTGTCGAGGTGGTTAATAACACGTTTCTATGTTGTGACAAACTCAGAACACACATTTATTGTTGCTTTATAGTATCTTTCAGTCTTTTGTTGTTGAGTTGAATCAGATTAAGCGGGAGCTGAAAGGTTTTGTTGCACCTGTGTGGTGGGACAACTGACATGGACATTTTTATGATGGTTCTTGGATTTAATTGTGTAATTTTCATAATAACTGTTTGAGCATAACCATGCCTAATTCAAACTTATTACCAGGAAAGTGCACAAAAACTTACATGATAATTTTCTGAATTGGGCTTAAAACTACTTTCCAATACTTTTTAGATGCTAACTATAATGGGCATAGTAAAGCCCTAAATTACAGAGTCAGAAGGATATTATGGATTTGGCTTTCCAGTGGCTTTAAACAACCGATCCTGCAATTTATTATCTATCGTATTGGCTAAAGCTTTAAGAAATATTATAGAAATATAAAAACATAACAGCAGGTGCCAACAGCAATGAGCCATATTTGATTTACGTCATATTCCTCCAAACAAGTTCCATATTCTTTAATCCAGTCAAAGTAAGAACTATCCAGCTGGAAGGCCTAAACATGAATACTAAGTCAACAGTCGCGTGCTCGAGCAAAATCCACTTCTGATGCCTCCGTAGTCCCACAGTCTGCTCTTGTGGTCCAACAATAAGAGCAGCTTCCTGGTTTTGTTCACTCGCTTCCAATCAGGCTTCAGTTCTGCTCGGTCTCGGTCATTACTGCAGAAAAGAGGAAAGGTTATTTTATGGTGCTTAATACTCATCAACGTGTGTGTGTGTGTGTGTTGCAGAGTGATTTAACTCAGGACATCTCTACCTCGGTGCTGTGGGTCAACAGTAAGCCCCATATGATCACTCTGGACTACACCATCCACGTGCCCCAGGCCGCCCTCCACCATCTTCCTGAAGTCAGGTATGTCAGAAGCATGAGCACAAAACACTGATGGCAGCGTGAAAGTGCAAGATTCAAGGTGTCCCGTCATCATATGAGACTCCTCACTGGGATGTTATTGATTAGACCACAAATGTTTAATGTCCTCTTTACAAATAGATGTTACTTTGTTTCTTTACTATGATGCTTCGTGCTCAAACACAATTACAGTTGATGGACAATGTTTCCCAGATGTTGAACTTTTAATATGAAGTTGTCGACCATATTATCATCACCATCTTGATGCTGCTGTTTACATCCAACCTAACACAAATTCAAAGAATTATTTCCTGGGTGTATATGTTTTTATGTATATATGTATTTATTTTGTTTTATATTTTCACCCTGTTCCATACTGACTTTAATAATCACCTGTGCTGTATTTAGTGTGTATTATGACGGGAACTACATGTCTTAGTTTCATTGTACAGCCCTGTGTTGTATAATGGTAATTAAGTATACTCGAATCCACGAATTCTTGAGACAAAGACCCCTCTGAGCAGAAGTTAAATAAGAATATAAGAAATCACCCGTCATTGGTCAAAGAAACTGTTAGCTTAGCATCAGATTCTGTGCAGAATTAAGTAGGAACAGATTCCTGTTTCAGTGCCAACTGCTTGATCATGTTTATAACCAGCTGGAATTAACAGGCCTGTGGCTTTAGCAAATCTATTCTTAAAACTTCAAAGAAATAGAAGGTCAGTCTCGGGTTAATGCTGGAGGAACTGGATCACTGAATATCAGCTGATTGAGCTGAACACCATGAACTGAAAAATCACCGTTTGAACCTATTCGGTCTCCCCACTGAGTGGACCACAGACGGCCCGAAGAAAAATGGAGTCCCAAAATATTTAGCAGCCAGTTGAAGCACCAATGATACTGTTTTTGTTGACGTTAAAATAGCCATTAATGTTTGGAAGAAGAAGCATCAATATAACACCAAACTTTTGAACTGTAGTGTACATTTTATAGTTTTATGTCTTGATATCTCAAATAAATACATTTTCTAGAAAATCAATTGAATGAACTGCTAATGGATAAAATAATCAGAAATTTCAGAAATGTCTGTTTTTGGCGTCTGTTTTAGTGTTTCTTGAACAGTTGTGTTGCGTTTGCTGTGCCGTGCCTGTGTTGTTTTTGCTGGGAGGAATTTTTTTGTTTTGTTTTGTGAAATCCCTAACAGTCAAGGTTGCGGGGCTCTATCATCAGCCGAGTTAGACACAATAAAAACTACCTTTTATTGAGTAGTGGGAGTAATTCTAATCTGTACATGCTCTGTTTGTCCTCCTCAGTAAATTCCGTCTGTCCTACTACCCTCATCGTCTGGAGAGCTTCAAAGCTCTGCTCAACGAGGCCTTCTACGGCAAACTGGAGCACAGCGTCTATGGAGATTTTCAAACATACGTCCCCGGCCAGACCAGTGCCCCTTGCTACTTCATCCACGTCTGTAAGAAGACAGCCTAAGAGTCCTACCCACCAACTCTCTGTACACACTTGCCCTGCTAGAAATTAATATATTTCTGTCCTCTTCAAGTCCCAAAATGCACCTACAGTTCTCCACATTTTGGCCAAATTGTATTTGAATATGTTTTAAAAATGTAAGGAAATGCCAAAGTTTTTTTTAAACCCTGGAAAGTTGTAATTCACACAGTTTGCTTTTTTTTTATCATTTTAAAATGATATATGCTAAAATGTTAAAACATCAGAGCCTCTTTGATTTCAATAAGAACAGTTTGTTGATTATAATATCTCTTAAAACACTTCAACCCAGTGTATAAAACACAGTGTGTTCCTTAAACTCAAGTAACAAAAAGGTCAAACCTGGTTTGAAAAATATATTCCAAACGTATTGGACCACTGTTTTTGCCCACATCTGGTATCTTCTCAATGTGCTGCTTTTATGTTTTCCTCCTTCTGTTTCCTCCCAGTTTCCCACCTCTCTGAACTGTGATATCCACAACGAACATGTTTCAAAATGGTGCTGCTGTACATGAGTCATATTCCTCATGATGGAATACTTGACTTTAATCGCCAGTAATGTACAAAGTGCTAAGATATATTCTTAGACTTGTATTTTGTAGGTTTGCCACAAAAGTCTTAAAAACATAGATAAAGCATCTGTGTTCTGTGAATACGGTAGCACTTCTTTTATTTGTATTTTTGAGCTGGAAAGGAAAATCTCATTTATGCTTCCTGTCTTAAGTTCAGGCTGATCTGAGACGGGCAGAGCACGATGGCAGTTTGAATATTTCAATTCAGTAGCCTTAATTTTATGACAGTCGTCGTATGTTCAATTTAATTTTGCTCAGCTTTATTCCTGCACACTCATTGGCGTCTTAAATAAGACCAGGGTACAGCTAGCAAAGATTGTGAATCACCCCGACACCTTAAAAAAAGGTGTGGTTAACCTGTGTGGAGCGTCAGAGTTCAGTCAAGGTTCCTCCACCTTGAAGTGTCCTTGACTACCTCACCAAATCCCGACCAGCTCCAGAGCTAAATCATGTCTGACCTCTCTGAAGCTGAAAAACTAATCAAGAGAATGTTTCTAAGCTTCTGATATTTGTTTTCTTTTCTTTTCTTTTTTTTTCTTTTTTTTTTGGTGGCAGTCTTTTGCTGATTTCCAGTTTTTCTTATTTTGTATCACAATTAAGTTTTTATTTTATTCAAGCCAAAAACAGCCTTTACATTTTCTGGTAAATACCACTAATGAACATGCAACAGGCCAGGAGTGAGTGAAAGCCATCATAGGTGACAATAAAAAGTCCCATTGAGGTTTTATCCAAATCTAATAACAAAAACTATATTCTCATTAGCCAGAGAAGCAAACTGTTAATAACAAGGAAAACCCAACCTATACAAACCAAAGATGTTTGAAAAGTGGTTGTTTTTTGGGGGTTTTTTTGGCTCAATCTTGGAATTTTTTGCCAAAACTTGAATGTTCTTCAGTTGGGCTGCACAGTCCACATCTCAAAGAATTGAGTTTACCCAAATAATGAGGGGAACATGCTGGAAGAATCATTTATTTTGCTGTATTATCCAGGTTCAAATACATTTTGCTTTGATACCAAATTAAAAAATGTCTTTTTCATTGAAATGAGAAAGGAGCTCTACCAGAGAGAAATCAAATATTATCACTACCCCTGCTGTTTGCCTTAGCAAGGCCGCATGGTGCATTCAAATGCTGTGCCAGTGCCTCTTGTAGAACAAAATGTACGGTACGTGGTAGTTTGTGATTCAGATCAACAGTAGGTTCATAATGTGGTAAGAATGGCTGGATGTTTGAGTGGCTTTGAACGTTTATGTAGAGATAAAACTATTTCAGAACACAAAACAAAACTGTAAACATTTCGTTATTGACTAATTACTGGAATTCTTTTGCATGGAATTAAAAAATGTTTGAAATAAGTAACCTGATTGTCACATTTTTGCTTCTAGTCTTGTGTTTCTGTGACATAATAGACAGATATGTGCATACAGTGGACTTAATATTGAAGATGGAACATCATTGAAACAAACATTTGTTTTCTATATCAGGTCCAAGATGGTATTGCCAAGATAATGTGCGTACAAAGGAACAATTGGTCCTTACATAGTCCTTTTCTCTAATTTCCCTAAATGTCGTCAGCTCATCAGCAGTATTTGTAGTAACAGTAGGTAGATTGTTATACTTTGATATAATATTTTATTGAAGCCTGAGCCTGAAAAGATACACATACGTGTCTCTAATCCTACACTGGAGTTCTGGTTATACTTAATTGAAAATTGTCTCTCAGAATTAAGTGCATATTGACACATCACAGAGGAGTGATTTCTCTCAATTTCTGAATAAATTTCATTGTGGAGGCTAGATGTTGGAAAGCTGACACTAAACTACATTGCTGGTTTTAAACACTGAATAATATAAATAATTTATGAAAGGTTTGTTTAAAAGCAAATGCTAAACCGAATTTCTGGTTCTAATTTGTATGAAGGAGCTGCTGAAGGAGTTTGAAGAGTTGGAAAAGTGAGAAAAGGTCTTATTATGTATGAGTTTTAAAGGTTGAACAAAACTCATTATTTAAGGGTTGAATTAGGTTTTGACTCAACGTATGAATATGTAGATGGAAGTTGAAAAAAGAATGAGTGTTTGGGAAGCGAATGAATTGCATTGCTTCACAAACTACCTCACCTTACTGCTGACTTTGTATGAAGAAGAAAAAAATGTCTAATTAATATGAATGAGATTTAGAAGTTGAATAAAACTCAATCTATGAATATGAGGCGTGTTAAAGTTTGAACGGAGTTTCTTTAGCTGAAAGTATAAATGAGTAGATGTCTGAGATTGTCTTTCGTGTGTGTCTGTGTCAAATTGCACTAATTAACTCGTTTCAATCAGCTTTGTGTTTCCAGCTGAAATCAGAGGTGCTGAGTCAGCATTCACACCAATAAAGTCATATATTCTTTATGCTCAGCTGAATCGTATTAATCAAAGGTCAAAACATACCAGGTTCCATATTCACGCTTCACTCACAGTAACAGTAACATTAAAAAAAATTGAATTCAGATTTAAACCTAATACAGCCTAACACTGAACAGTAAAGACAAATGTCAGTGTCAGACAAAAGTTTGAGCAAACCTGCTGTATGAACCGTTGCAGAAATCTTACATCAGGCGTCATTTCATCTACTTCACATGTGACATTTGCTCTTCAAACACACAAACATTTCAGCGTGATGCAGCCATTGTTTTGCATGTGAGGATCATACAGTGGCCATGGTGATGATCTGAGAGAGAGAGAGAGATCTAGAGTTTAATGCATGTTGATCACAGGGGCCGACCCAATGCAGCACTGGATCAGTTCAAATTCGAGGATTTCATTGACCGTTTCCCGGAATCGTTATTTTCACGACAATTGTGCCGAAGCAACTGATGAAAACCGCGAATTAGAGTCAAGGTCATTTCTAGACATTATATGATGGTAATTGCCACATTATTCTACCAAAATGAGGTCCTGATGCCCACAAAAAAAGGCTTCATTGTCTTATGCAGAACAGAGCTTGGACACAAGAGGGCGGTATTACATTATATGTTACTCTGCAAATACAGTCAAAATCCCACAGATGAGGACCAAACTCCATTAGTAAACTTCTGCATTTTGTCTTTATGCATGATAAATTTTACCATTGTACTATTGTTATTCTTTAATTCAACCTAAACAAGTTTTAAATGTCTCATTTCATTTTAATGACACTAATCTGGACTCACTTATGGTTATTGTGATTGTTAAACTGTTTAATAGCTTACATCAATGACCCAAGGCCTTTTAGTTTAGTTTAGGCTCACTTTTTTTGTAACACAGAAGAACCACCTTCCATCCAACCATCAGCTTCTAGCTCACTCTCCAGACACTGCAGCAGCAAATTAAAATTCAAAGAACCCTCGAAAGTTCTTAGCTGCAATAAAACACACAGCTTCTGCACTGTCTGACGTTTTGTCAGTGAGTGACATTTCCTGCCTTGTCTGTCTGACCTCTGAACATGAACTTGCTCACCATCTTCTTCCCCGGAGTGGAGCGTCTGGAGCTCATCTCGTCTCATGTCTCCGAGGTATGCTATCAGACTCTGTGGTAGACGGCCGTGCAAGGAGCTGATACACAAACCAGATGTGGGAGCCGTTTGCCAGATGTGGCTGCTCTGCTTTGCTTTGCTCCAGTTAGGGGAGTCAAAGTGGTCAACCATGACTGGCTTTACTGGGGAGGATCGCTTTCACAGCACGTCATTGGCCAAATCAAACAAAAACAGAGCGAGCTGAGAGAGACAGATTGGCTGGAAAGAAGGAGATGAGTAATTATGATTAATAATGATTATACCGAAGAGCCTTTAAAGGAGAGGAGAAAAAAGATGGGAAATTAACTATACCATATGTTCTTGTTACAAAATCATTTATTAAGTTTGTGTTTAGGGAGAAAATGATTTTTGTGTGATGTTTCGAGTTGTGGATCTGTTGGTACTTAACCATGCTGAATTAATTGCTCAAATTTTGGGTTTTCAGGCCCTGCCATTTGACTACGAGGTGGTGAGATCCAGTCTCCTAAAATACATCCCTTCAGAAACCTGCAGTGTTTGTGGCATGACTGACTGTTGTTTCAGTACTGTATCTACAGACCCTGTCATCCAGCTGTTACATATTTCGTCTTTGTAAGCTCTCTGCGTACGGTGGGACATTCCCAGGAAAAACAAAGTGAAGCAACAGCAGTTTGTTTGGAGTTAATCTTCTGTAACCAGACTTGTACAGCTCACGGAGGTCTGGATAAATTCAAGCACATTTTTTGGTTAAAAGAACAAAATGTCCTGTAGTTATACTTCAAACCTTTAAAATTAGCTATGGAGAACTTGTTTGTACCTAAGACATATTTTGTATTCAAACAGTGAACAAATGACTATGCAGTGCCCTTCAGCTCTACAAGCTGTTTTAGCCTCTTTCAGCTAGTTGTTTTAGCATTGTTGTCCTCAACTTTGACGTTGTAGTTCATTGTCACTCACTGGTTTAATCATTTTCATCAACCTTGCTTCCAGATACAGCAGGTGGCTGTTTTCAGCTAAAAGCTCTGACACACCCACTGCATGCTGCCTGCCCAACACCAAATAACAGAGAGACAAAAGTTAGCAACTAGCTGGTGAACATAGTCGAGCATTTAGCAGCCAGATATTTTTACTTAAGAGTTGGTATGGACCAAAACTGAGCTAAAAGAGTGAACTGGATTTACACTTGTCAGGTGGCCATAAACACACAGCTGTTTGCTAACACATTAACCATGTCCACTGTATAAGTAATTTGTCAGTGTTGTGTTTACTTCCACTGTCTCGATGTGGATAGTAATAATGGAATTTTCTTGCCTCAAAGGTACATTATATATATAAGAATAGCAATAGTATGACATCATGGGAAATACACTAATGTCCTTGCTGAAAGTAAGATCAATACCGTTTTGATGCTTCAGTTCAGTGTGCAGATTAAACAAAGTATAATGTGTTAATTATCAAGCCAAGTAGCTTATTTTCGAGAACTAGGCTAGCTGTTTCCCCTGATTTCCAGTCCCTAAGCTAACATGCTGCTAGCAGTAGCTTTAGCAGATGGGATGCCATCTATATGAAATACCATTTTTAAGCCTCAAATCTGGCATTAAGGGTGGGGGTGCGGGGGGCATCTTGGTTTTTCACAACCAGAGCACCCACTATACCGACAAGAGTGTGGGGCTGGTGGGTGACAGAAACTTGGGCCATGCCCGTTCAGCAGGAAATAATGGCAGCCTGCCTGGTTGCGATCTTTCTTTTATTAAAACGTTGCACGTTGATTAGCACTGTCTAGTTTTGATCGAAGTTTCACAATCACTGTGTGTTGACTCACTGAGAATGACCTGTCAGTCACACACATAGCACCGCCCCAAAGCATACCCTGTTTTGTTGTTTATTTTACTCTAAATCGGACCATAATTTAAAAACTGAAAATCATGCTGTTTTGATGAAGATTTGAATCTAGCAACTGAGACTATAAACTCATTAGGAAACTGTTTACTGAGGTCATAAATCAGGTGAGAAGTAGGGCCATTTTGCCATAAGGGTTCATACAATCAGACTTCTTTTTGTAACCAGTGGAGTCGCCCCCTGCTGGTCATTTAAAAAAAACAGGTTTAAGGCTATTCTGCGTTGGCTTCACTTTTCAGACCTGGAAGCTCCGTCCACTATTTAATAAACATATTGAGCAAGTTAACAGAAGGATGTCTTCGATTACTTTCTTAAAATAGAAAAGGACATTGAAAGAAAAGAAGAGAAGGCGAGAAACAAGACATCGTAAAACGTCTACAACTTTGCCAACAAAACCATCCAACAAAAACCCCCAACAGCAAAGCGAGGAGGACTCAGAAAACATGTTAAGAGGTGAAACCATTGAAGTGAGATTGAAGAAAGATACAGGAGGAATCCAGAGGTGCCGAAAGAGAAAAAGCTGAGAAGGGGAGGGGAAAGAAAAGTCAGACAGCATCTAACTGGCTGCAGTTGCTTCCACTGCGAGCTGCCAGATGATGATTTTCCAGATGTTAGAGGTAGAGGAGGAAAAGGGAGGGGATGTGGAGAAAAAGAAAAACTCAAACCCTGATAGTTTTTACTTCTCTTTTTATTTGTCTTCCTCTGAGTTTCCAAAGCTGGCCAGAGCATGAGCTAAGTGGCTGCACACACTTCAACAAGGTGAGGGCTTCTGAGTGCTTTGATAGCCTCTATTAGCCTCACAGCGCTCGCAGAAACAATAGATGGAGAAAAAAAACTGTCGAGCTTGATGGCTGGCTATAAACTCACTGAACTGCTTTCTTTCTCCTCCACCTCTCCCCCCTCTTTTTTTTTTTACGTCTTCCTCCCACATCACTGATCGTTTTCTTTCCAGGGCGCATGAGAAATGATGTTTTTATGTGTGTGTGTGTGTGTGTGTGTGTGTGTGTGTGTGTGTGTGTGCATGCATGTGTCATGTGATTCCTTAGTACTAAGAGCCTGGCTCTCATTTTTCAGTCCCTGTGTGTGTGTGTGTGTGTGTGTGTGTGTGTGCATAGAAGAGAGGAGCAAGACTAAGGAGTCCCAGCTGTCTCTTTCCCAGCTGCCACTGCTTGACTCCTGATGAGAAAAGTGGACACAATTAAAGCATGGATGGTTTGAACGTGTGTTCTGTTGTATTTTCACCTCTGTGAGGGGTCTGTTTAGTCCTGCTTGTATGTATGGGCATTTACTGTGATGCATTATTCAGAGGAATGTAACTAAGTACATTTACTGCAAGTACTGCACTTGTACAAATTTGAGGAGCTTGTACTTTTGTATTTCCATTTTATGCAACTTGAAATCAGATGAAACAAGCCTGTGGTTACATTTTCAGACAAATCTTCAATGAGGAATATGTGAAAAAGAAGCAGGGGGAGTTTTTTAATTAGATAATTTTATTTTTGACGTTATATTTTGTGGTTATTACAGTGGGAAAACTACCACTTTTGTCCACAGGGGCCTCCAAAATCAACACAATATGAAAGTGTATCTTATAGAATATCATGCATTACTGTCAATTAAAACTACCCCACATTATATAAAGTAGTTAAAATTAGCTCAACCTTAAAGGTACAATATGTAAGAATTATAGTTTTAAACATTCTCAAATGAAGTGAAATTATCAACAAAATGTGAAGAAATATTTATAATGTACTAAAGTTAGCATGCTAACAGGCTAGCTTTAGCCCCTCCTGTCTTGTAATACCACTTTGTACCTCAAGTAGTAGTGGTCTAATACTGGCTTTGCCCTGTAGTTTCAGCTGGGTGATGTGTACGAGCAGCGGTTTTGCTATGTCACATAACCTCTCGTAGCTTTTTTAGTCTAATAAACAAACAAAATGAACTCTAAGACTACCTTAATTGCCTTGCTAACTCAATGTAACACACACTTTCATTTAAACTTGACTGAAACAAAATAAATCTCACCAAAAACTTTCCACTGTTCCAACAAACCCAAATATACACTTTGACCAAAATATACACTTAATTAATTAAGTTGGATGTTAAAATATTGTGACTCTACAAACTGTTTTTCCCTGCAGCTCATGCCCTGCCTTCCTCTCCCATTTCACGCCCACCTGGGGCGCCTCTCCCAGGCTGTTGTGTCTTAGTCATCCTTATTCCTGGACTCATGAGTCCTGGCTGGAGCCGCTCTAAATCACCTCGGTACAGTGTCCCCAGATGAGGGCAGGTCCAGACGTGTTTATTGGGAGGCTGCTGCCGCTCACACAGCTCTAGTTCTTGGGCCCATTCTGACACTGTTTCCCACCAGCCTGGGCCTGAAAACCTCCCCCTCTAGGTAGTCCAAAGCTCCTCTGCTAGAGGTTTAAACACCAAGACTCCCCTGGTTCTCCTAGCACCAGAAGTCAGATAACAGGACGACTAGCTGCATGGAAAACTGAGCTAACTAGCAAACAGCAGCTACAGTTTGCAGCAGTTTGTGCTTACCCCTGGTGATATGTTTCTCCTATTTGTTTGAAATATGAATTTGACAGGTGGCCAGTTCTTACGTATTGCATCATTAAACATCTGCAGCAGTACAATGTAAATAGAAAACTGAGGGGGAACATTTTTCTGCAGAATGAGTACTTTTACTTTTGATCTCTTACATACTTTTACATACTCTTGCTCAAATAAGGTTTTATACAGGACCTTTACTTGTGGTGTAGTATTTTCATAGAGTGGTACTAGCACCTTTATTTAAGTTAAGGATCTGAATACTTCTCCCACCACTGGCGTCATGTGTACATAATGTCGGTGGGTTTGCGTAACGGGGCTTTCTTGCGATCCCTCATTGGGACGTGCCAAGTTGAGGGTCTGTAAGCATTTATAGAGTCGTTATAATAAAAGAGTGGGTCACACCAAAAACTCAACAGCAGCTCTGGGATTTTCCAGCCCTCCACTCAGCCTGTGCCAAGACACTGTTTGGACAGAGAAGGCTGGAGATATTGAATGCCTTGTCTAGTGTTACGCAGGGGAATAGCCTAATCCAGACTGGGCCCATTCTTTCCCACATGAATGGTGTGTGTTTGTCTGTACTCTGTGTGTGTGTTTGTGTGGATGTGTGTGTGTTGAGAGGGGCCTGTAAGAGAATGAAGAAACAGGCAACATCCTCCTGCTGCGCAGAGAGGGCCCGAAGAACAATAAAGCCTGGCGAGTGAAGGAAGCACTCTGGCTGGAGGCCCGCGACTGGACAACGCTGAGCTTGTTTTGGGTCCTGAAACAAATAAATGACAGAGTTCCTCTCAGTTTCACAAGCTTGCACACACACACACACACACACACACACACACACACACGCACATATAAAAACATACGGAAATTAATATGGTTCCCAATCCAAGCTGCAATCAATCTGCAAGTCGAGATTTGAAAGCATGCAGAGACAGATTTGTTAGTGCCGTAAAAGTTAATAGCTCTATTACAGGATGACTCTTCGCTTCCAGGTCAAATCCCAGGAGTATTTTTCCGTAAAAAAGTGGTAAAAACCAAAAGATGGTGGGCCTTCAAGCACCCTCTCAACTTGACCTGTGTTTACATATGTTTGCTACAGTAATAAAAAGCACATGTGTGCACTTACGCCAGGTCTTGCAGTGCTATATGTTCCTCAAAGCTGCTAAAGAAGGTTACACTGCACAGGATGAGTCATACATCTGCACATGGTTGGAAGGTAAAGTATAGTTCACACATTTTTAAGTTTATCTTACAACAATACTCCCATATCCACAGGTATGTGTTACTGGCCAGAGAGGAAAGAGGAAATTCATATTAACAGTATTTCTCATATTATCCTCAGCTGAATGCTTTTTTTTTTTTGTACAGACCAAACAGCTCTTACATCGGGATCACATTAGGAATAGAATTTGAGTGTTGTTTTAAGACAGGCCTGGACATTTTGAACCTGACTTTCACAGTAATAACCTGCAACATTAATTGAGCGGTGCTGTCAGAAAACCAAAGATGTCAGACAAATGATAATTAACAGTGGAATCTGGGGGGAAGGATCGTTGGATCATTTGAGGGCAGTTTTTAGTAGTCTGTTTGGCAGATGCATGAAAAAATAACAAAGGTGACTAAATATTTACTTGTTTATCTCAGGAAAGTTTCATGTCACTGTGATTTTTATTATGTGGCCAGTATGGACGCAGTATGCGCCTGATAGCAATAAAACATGCATTCATAAATCTACTGTAATAAATGTGATTTGTATGGAAGCCTTGATTGCCCATGCTTGCAAAACAAAAGGTTGTTTCCCCCTTTTTTTAATGTTTAGCAGAGATCAGGCGTGCCCTGACTGCATTGATCGATGGCATCTTGAAGACTATAGCAACCGATTTAAGCTGAAAATGTCAGATCAAGGAAAACCCATTACTGATCAATGCATCAGACTTCAGTCAAGGTCTAACACAGGACGATATTACACTGTGTCTTACTGTCTTTCTGTTAGAGATAACCGAACACTCATTTTCAAATTATCCATAAATGACCCTTCCAAAGTTCTGCCCCTTTTCACTCTGTTCTCCTTTAACAGCAAGCTTGAGCAAACTTGGTACCTTGTGGAACCTTGATCACTTTAATTTCCTGTACATATACAGTATATGCTATGTGCTAGGCGCATAAATGTTGAAAAGAAAACCAAGATTTAAAGATGTTTAAAAGGTGTTTCTGTGGTACCTGTAAAAACAACAGCCCACAGTATAGTCACATCCTCAGTTAGTTAATGTTAGCAAAACGCAAGCTGACGAGATAGCTAATCTACACCAATCATCAGCTTGCTTGTTAGCAAGCACTGATGTAACTATGCATCATCTGTCATTGTTTAAACTGCAGTTTGTAATTTGACCTGATTAAACTTCTTTTTTGCACGTGTGCCAGCCAAACCTCCTTAATGTAGCTTGTCTGGCCACGTCTCCAGTTTTAGCTCAATAAACTGTGCTGGGGCCATACTGTACATGAAGCTACAGCACTGTACGCTCATTAACACACATGTGGTCCATATATTTACACTCATATACTGACACAGACACACATCAATGGAAACACATTAACACACGCGCGTACAAACCCAACATATGGCGAGTATGTGTAATCCAGAGGTTTGTCAATGGGCCTGTTCTTTCATGACGGTTATGACTCTCAGGCCTCTTAGTGTGGTTTGTTTTTCTTCAGTTAGACTCCAAAAATTTTTGGTGTGTGAGCTCTCCCTCTCTTTCTGTCTGAGTCTACCTCTCCGCCCAACTTCCCATTCATGCCCCAGGCTGGGTTTTCCTCCCAGCGGTGCTCCAGGTTCATTTCAGAGAGAGTGTTGCCAGCTTGCCACAGGTTAGACAGAAATAAACAGTCGGGCTCTCCAAGTCAAACAGGGGCCTTGTCATACCATCTGAATGCCCCTCTGCTTCCTCTGGGCCGCCCACCGCTCAAAGAATGTGTCTTCAGTTTTCTAAGAAGTGGCACAGTCTGCGCACCAACCCGCGCGCATATAGAAATGAACATACAGATGTCATTTTCACACGCATACACACACGTGGAAGGTGTAACTCTTATGTGCACAAAGGGGAGACACACACACACACACAGGCGAGCTCTCGCAGTGGTGATTTCCGTGACAGTCCTGAGTACACTGCGTCTATTGTTCGGAGGCTTTGTGGGTCCTGAAGAGAGCGGTGAAGTGTTCACCCAAAGAGACGGAGATGGGGAGGGGGGGGATATCCATTTCTACACCCCAGTGAAACTACACTCATTCTCCTAACTGCTGCCACATGGTGAGGTCTCCTAATGGCATACAGTACAGCACAACCTGCCCTGCCACACCACACACACCACACACACCCACACACGCGTACATCATTGCATAAAATTTTTCATAGAGAGAGGTTTTTCCTCCTGGCAGGTCACTCCTGCAGAAGCTCAAGGTTTCCACAGGTTTTAAATGTTAAGGAAGGATTTAGGTAAAGGCTGCACTGTAAGCCATTAAACGTTATAGAGTGAGTCAGGTAGTGAACTCCCCATGAAGTCCAGAAAAGCAATACTCACATGTTCATAGTATTTTCCATTAGATTTTCATATTTCCCATATAAAAAGTCAGTTTGACCTCACTAAACATCCAACAAGGCAACGGTTCCCCAGAGAGCCTAGCTGCTATGACTTTGGGATGCGTTGGATACGTCAGAGTGAGAAAGAAATTCATCAAACATGCCTAAATGTAACATGAATAAACACTTAAAATGTCTAATAAACATAAACCCCATCCCTCTGAAAAATAGGGCTTCTCCAAAAGCCACAGTACAATTTGAATACTGATGTACACAAAGGGGAAAATTTGGCTACAATCAATATTTCTATTAAGATTTAAATCACTCATTTTATTTGTTTTGCATGTATTTATTATTATTTTTATTATTTATGAGCCTCTGTGTTGCATGTTTCATTTGACAGTGCAGCGTAAGGGTGTCCTGAGTGATTAACATCTTTTCTTTTTGTTATTGTTGTGCGCGATTATAAATGATAAATGATGAATAATATTGTAATTTCAATCTTATATTCTGTTTTTAAGGTGACTTTGTAAAATCTGTCCAGGGACTACAGATGAAAAAATAGCCTCTTGGCGAACTCTGCCACATTTACAGCAATGTTTATTAATGTGCGCTGTCACGTTTAAATAAACCAACAAATCAAATAAATAAAAATTCATGATGTTGCAGAGGGAAGGTCTTTGAGGTCACTAAATCATTTGGAGTCACCCCCTACAGACCAACACATTTCACTGAAGTCTCACTATTAGTTTTCAGCAAAGCATGTTGGGATGGTCGAGGGGAATTTCAGGCTGAAACTGGTTTGAAGAAAGGTCAGTGGGTCACTAGAGTAGTTAGGGGAAATTCTCTGGAGTCTATGATTAAAAATACTAAAACTTAAAGGTAATCTGAACAGAAAGACAAAAAAAAAAATCACTAGACTAGATAACAGAAGTTGGATATTATTCTGACAAAAGTCATTTTCTACATTTCTGGGTTGTGGCTCCCATTACAATGGTGGCATCTCATGTGTAAAGTACAAAATAAAATAATAAAAAATGTACTTTTTAACAACTTTTGCCGTGAAACAGTCAGTCTAATGCCACTGAAATAATACAAAAGAGATAAAATGGAGTCCAGTTTCATTAGATGAATTGGGGAAAAAAACACACACACTTAGACACTTAGACACAGTTTTTTTTTTTTTACCTTAATAACATAGTGTATTTTGATGTGCATACAACAGGTGACCTTTGTCAGGTAACCTCTGTTGTCATGGTAACAACATGTTTTGGCTGGCGGTATCTGTTCAGTTATTTCATGTTTTATTTTTGTAAGAGTCTTCCTATATTCATCTTGGTTGTCCTCCTGTCTTTGTCCCTTTCCTGCATTTTTTTGATTAATGATTAGCTTCACCTGCCTCTGATTAGCCGACCTTTGTATTTAGTCTGTGTGTTTCCCCTCCTTTTGTTGCCTGTTTGTACTGTTACAGTCTATCAAGCAGGAGGATGAAGTCAAATGCGGACACGGCATAGCTGGTGCGGTTTAAATGATATAATGTGTAGAATCAAAAATACTGCAAAAGTCTTGCAGGTAGTCAGGCAGGCAAATGTCACAACCAGCATAAACAGTCCAAAAGCAAGCAGACTCCAAAAGGGGCCAGGCAGGAAATCAAAAATCTAACAAATTGGCAGAAAGTCCAAAAACAAAACAGAAATCCAAAACACGGGGAAACGCTGGCAAGGACTGGAATGCTTGGCGTGAAGAGAGAGACGAACTGGAAACTAAAGAGGAAAAACACTGAGACTAAAGACAAGGGAGGCTAATCAGGAGCAGGTGACACTGATCATTAATCAAAAAAGTATTGGGAAAAGACAAATACAGTGAAGACGAAAGTAAAGTAAAGACAACAAG